>SEYY01009786.1:12500-15220 GCA_009176605.1 Armadillidium nasatum | reverse complement strand
TAATAATAATAATAATAATAATAATAATAATTAAAACTAGAATTAAAAGTATTAGTAGTAATAATAATAATAATAAATTTTTAAGTAACTCTAGACAGACTTTTTATTTAATGATTTTTTATCGTATAGGAAAGGAGTGTCTGTTGGAGCTTATTATGTCTCATATACTCTTTAGTGACGGGCGTTTTTATTTACACTCCTTATATTATATATATATATATATATATATATATATTATAATATATATATAATATATAGTATATATATATATATATATATATATATATTATATATATATATATATATATATATATATATATATATATATATATATATATATATATATATATATATATATATATATATATATATATATAATATATATATATATATATATATATATATATATATATATATATATATAATATTTCGTGAAAGAACAAAAGCTTTTTACCTAAAAGGTATGAGGTTGAATGTGAAAAGTGAAATCATGAAAGGTATTCCACGGAAATTAATTTAAAAGTGACAACAAATGAAAAAAAATAATAAAAAAAAAAAATAAAAAAAAAAAAAAAAAAAAATGAAAAAAAAAAAGAATAAAAAAATTTTTTTTTTTTTTTTTTTTAAGCCAACGGCTGGACTGTCGTAACTATATTAATCGCTAGAGTAAAAGTAAGATTTGAAATACTGCAGCTGTTTTTCACCTACTATACCGTTACGGCTGATAAAACATTTATTAATTAAAAATACTACTACTAATAATAATTATAATAAAGTTAATAATAATAATAATAATAATAATAATAATAATAATAATAATAATAATAATAATAATAATAATAATAATAATAATAATAATAATAATAATAATAATAATAATAATAATACTAATAAAGAAAATAATAATAATAATATTTATAATAAAATTTATTTTAATAATATTAATAATTATAATTTTATTTAATTAATATATTATTATAATAATAATAATATGATAACAATAATAATAATCATAATAATAATAATAATAATAATAATAATAATAATAATAATAATAATAATAATAATAATAATAATAATAATATAATAATAATAATAATAATAATAATAATAATAATAATAATAATAATAATAATAATAGTGAAAAATTATAAAAGGTTTTGATAAAGCGAGAGATAAGTAAATTAAATATGCTAATGACTGAACAGATAAATTTCTATTTATTATTATTATTATTTTATTATTATTTATTATTATATTATTATTAATTATTATTTTTTTTTTTATTATTTTTTATTATTTTATTATTATTATTATTTTTATTTTATTAATTATATTTATTATTATTATTATTTATTATTATTATTATTCTTATTATTTTATTTTTATATTAATTATTATTTTTATTATTATTTTTTATTTTTTATTATATTTTATTTTAAATTATATATTATTTTATTTTATATTATTCAAATATTTATTTTTATTATTATTATTATTATTATTATTATTATTATTATTATTATTATTATTATTATTATTATTATTATTATTATTATTATTATTATTATTATTATTATTATTATTATTATTATTATTATTATTATTATTATTATTATTATTATTATTATTATTACATTGATTTGTGTCCTTATTATTTCTCTTAATGTTAATTAATATTAATTTTATTTTTACTAATATTATTATAATCTTTTGACATATCATTGTCTAGTTAGAAACATATTAATATAAGTGCACTTATTATTACTACTTAAAGTATCTTATTATTATTATTATTAGCATATTTAATTTACTTATCTCTCGCTTTATCAAAACCTTTTATAATTTTTCACTATTATTATTATTATTATTTATTATTATTATTATTATTATAGTGAGTATTCGCCGATATTGTTGCTAGGTCCAAAAATCAAGGACACCTTACACAGTTGCAATTAGCGATTCCTTTTCATTTAAATTAAGAAAATTGCCTTTTTTTCTCTAAAATTTCAATAGTTAAAAGATTTTTTTTTTTAGGGGGGGGGGAGTCCAAAATAACATACTGGGAAAAATATGTAATTTTTCTCTAATTACAATGATATAAATTTTTATTTTAAACCTGAATCTAGATTAATGCATTATTAAAAATTTTGCAATTATTAGTTATTATTATTATTATTATTATTATTATATTATTATTTATTATTATTATTATTATATTAAATTATTCTTATTGTTGAGGATTTTAATGCCAGTTTTGGCTTAAATTAAAAATTATTTATTATATTAGTAGTAGTTAGTAATAGTATTAATAATAATAATAATGAAATTATTACAGTTATTGATTATTATTTTCATTATTATCTATTATTATTATTATTATTATATATATATATATATATTATTATATATATATTATATATATAGTATATATATATATAATTATATGTATATATAATATATATATATATATATATATATATATATATATATATATGTATATATATATAATATATATATATATATATATATATATAATATATATATATATATATATATATATATATATATATATATATATATATATATATATATTATATATATATATATATATATATATATATATATATATATATATATATATATATAGTATATATATATATATATATATATATATATATATATATATATATATATATATATATATATATATATATATA
>SEYY01009785.1:27500-30000 GCA_009176605.1 Armadillidium nasatum | reverse complement strand
ATGTTCGAGGGTTTCTGTGTACCGGTAGTTATGTATGGTTAGCAAGGTTTGGAGGTCGAATGAGAGAAAAAGAAAAAACGTTGATGTTTTCGAAATCAAGGGTCTAAGGGCGGTGTGTGGCATAAGTAAAAGGGAGAAAGTCAGGAATGTTGGAATAAGGGAGATGTGTAGTTGGAGAAGGAATTTGGTTGGGAGAGCTAAGCAGAGCATGCTAAGGTGGTTCTTACATTTTTGTAAAATGATTGTGGGGAGATTGGCAAAAAAGGTGTTCGTTTCAGATATGGTGGTATTAGAAGTAGAGACCAAAGGTAGGTTGGTCAAGGAGTTATTGAGGGACAGAGGGTTAGATCTGAGATGAGGGTGTGCAGTTGACGGAGGATAGAAGTGAGTGGAAAAGAGTGGAACGTTTGTGAGTATTAAGATGTATTGAGGCTTACGGTAGACACCATCCCACGATTGTAGGAAAGGTATATATATATATATATATATATATATATATATATATATATATATATATATATATATATATATATATATATATATATATATATATATATATATATATATATATATATATATTTATTAATAATATAATAATAATAATAATAATAATAATAATAATAATAATAATAATAATAATAATAATAATAATAATAATAATAATAATAATAATAATAATAATAAAAATAATAATATAATTAAAATAAATACTAATATTTAAATAAATAAATAAATTCTGCAGGATTTTTTCGCTACAACAAACATTATTAAAATCCTTTGAAATATGCAAATATTATAAAAGATATTTTTAAAAATTTTCCGTTCTTAGTTTAATCCAAAATAAATCTATTTATTAAAACTTTTTTTTTATTTGAAATAGCTTTTATTTATCAATATTTTTATTTAGTTTTCATTTAAATTTTTTTTTAAACGATTTAATGTTTCGTACGTCAAAAGGAAAAAAAATTTTTTGAATTTTTTTTTACACTTTAATAAATTTGCGTTTGACATTGCATTTTGTTTTGTACATCTTAAAAATTCATTCGATTAATGGCATTGTTAATAAGTCTGACTTTTTTTTCCTTTACTCTGTAATAAATAAAATTAGATCTTTGTTTTCTCACTGAAGAAGAAAAATTAGAGACGTCATCATTGATTCAGATGAAACGTTTCATTGCCTCTTTGAAGAAATCTCTCTTCAAAATCAATGATTTTTATTTTACTTTTTTCTCTTGTTGGTCAGGTCAAAAATTTAATATACTGAAAATAAGAAAGCCACATAATCTCATACTATTCTTACTAATGTTTCATTCAACTCGTAATTATTGTAAGGTTTTATTCGACGAGGTAATTGTACTTTCATTAAGCACAATGTGCTCCAAAGCTTTCTTGATTCTTCTGAAAAGAATGTTTGTTTTTTGTTTAAAAAAAAAAAAAAAAAAACGAACTGCTCCTATGAATCTTTCTTTTTTTTCCTCTTTTTATTGGCTGTGATGAATCTGTATCTAATACTCCTGATGAAAAGTTAAACACTTTTGACTTCTTTTTCATCAAATTGCTCATCACTGGACAACTTTGACTTTACTCCACCTACTTTTCTTCCTCAAAGGTATTCTATACCTTTATTTGAGATTAATTGTAATCGGATACATGAGATGCTAAGAGCTATAAACGTAAGGAAGGAAATAGTTCCTGATGAAATTCACCTCCATAGTTTTAGAGAGTTACATCAGTCCTCTTCTTCTCTTTATGTTTTAATGTTAGAAGTACGCAAATGCTCAACCGATTCCGAAAAGGTGAGTTATTTTGAACCCTCAAACTATTTCATTTATCAATCTAATACCATTATCTTTTTTAATATCTTTGATTGTATTATTAAGCCTAATTAATATTCAGGATCACCCGGTGTTCTCATTCTCGTCTTTCCGATCGTCTTTAATTAATGCTTTTGACCCTCGAGGATGGATATTGATATTCTACTTTGTATTACAGTCTTTATGGTCCTCAGTTCTGAGAATTATTATTTTCAAAAAGGTACCTCCCACCTTTCGAGCCACAAATTCTCTAGATTTTATTTTATGGTTTGTTCTTTGTATATAATCTTCTCTCTTTTAAGCTTGTTTATGCACCTACTTGAAAAATTTGAGATTGGTTTGAGCACGAGCGATTTTTCTTCTGGCTTGTTTAATCCACCTTCCTGAAAAGAATTTAAAAAAAAACTCGAACTTCTTGACCTATTGACATATTTAAAGGTGTTTCTTTCACATGAGAAATCGAGCAAGGGAATTTCAAAATTCAAAACGGATCGCTCTATTGTTTGAAACAAATTAGAGGCGGTCTTGAATAGAAGAGGCTCGTGAACGGTGGTAGAAGTATTTTATTCGTTAAAAATGTACTAAATCAGTTTACAATTCCTGTAAATTTTATATTTATGATAAAATAGTGATGGTAATCTAAAAATAACACAAAAATAATGCAAAGAGATGAGTATAAAATTTTG
>SEYY01009785.1:10000-15000 GCA_009176605.1 Armadillidium nasatum | reverse complement strand
AAATATAAATATTTATATTTTTCCGATCATCATTAATGTGTTATTAAAATAACGTATACTATTTAAACTTTTTCAATTTCATTTTAAGCCCATGCTATATCACATTACAAGGTTATATTGAAAAACACGAGAGTAGATTTCCTGAATATAGCAATAACGTTTAGATGATATTTATTTTGTGTGTTAATAACATACTGGTGATGATAAAGGAAATAAATTTCTAAAGTTTTTTTTTACAGTAGTCAATGATAGAAATCATTTATTTATATGAACCTTACCTGTTATATGATATATTCTAAATTTTTATATCTTGCCTTTCTTTTCCAAATTATTAAAAAAAAAAAAAATCTTTAAAATTTTTAAAATTATAAATTATAAAATTTTGTAATTTACTTCAACTATGTAATTTACAATAACTTTTCAATTATTTCTATATCAATTCATGCAATTATTTACTATATATATATATATATATTATATATATATTTATATATATATATATATATATATATATATATATATATATATATATATATATATATATATATATATATATATATATATATATATATATATATATATATATATATATATATATATATATATTAAAGATACAGATGAAATATGGGTTTTTATGATGTAATCGTCTCAACATAAATTTAATTAATAAATAATTTTCCCGATCTATATGTCATTTAATTTATTGAAATCAAACTTTTTAATTAGTTTGAAAAATCAATTTTCTAATTTATAAATCATTATTATTATTATTATTATTATTATTATTATTATTATTTTTTATTTTTGTTATGAAACCTAATTGAAAGGGGGAAATAAATTTGTTTTTAACTTTTAAAAAATATTTTAAATTTATCATGTAGGGTTAGGCGATACTTATGTGCGGTGTTAATAATACACAATTTCAGCTTCATGGTGCAGTGAGGTTAAAAACTTAGTTAAGTGAAGTGCAGTGGAGTGCGGTGCGGTTAAAAAATTATGGTGCAATGAGGTGGGTGCGGTGCACTGCGTTGTTTTTTTTTTGTTGTTTTTTTGTTCTTGCTGGTTCACAACCTCCAGTACTATTATCATACAATTCTACATCATGGAAAACAAATATTTTAGTAGCAATAATCGAGCACTTACTTTGCAAGCAAGAGGTCCAGGGTTCGATGCCTGGTCGGAGTTGAGAAATTTGGGCAGGTCTCTCTTGCTCTTAGCCCCGCCCACTTATGCGTAATAAGTACATCTGTGGAAATGCTTACTGCATGTGGGAGCAAAGTTGGCATCCGTGATAGACCTGGTCAGTCAGCGGATATTTGCCACCGGCCCGTGGAACCCTTGGATCATCCTCGAATGACAGGGCTAATAACCCTTCCTAGGGGTGGATTTTGATTTTGATTTGATATTGTTTTAAAAATAAATAACAATTAACTTAAAGTTAAAATCAAAGTAGGAATGCATCTCCAGGTTTTTGAAATTTTTTACATCAACATTTTTTTTTTTTTTTTTTTTTTACACTAAAGTTATCATTATTCATTGAGATTATTATTATTATTTACTTTTTTGTTTCATGCAATTATAGTTGATTTAAACTCTAAATATATTCATTATTAATATTTTATAATTATTTGTATCAAATCCTTTTTTGTAAGTATGGAACACAAAACGACAATCACTGATATATATATATATATATATATATATATATATATATATATATATATATATATATATATATATATATATATTATATATATATATATATATATATATATATATATATATATATATATATATATATTATATATATATTATATATATATATATATTTTAATAATAATATATATATATATATATATATATATATATATATATATATATATATATATATATATATATATATATATATATATATATATATAATATATATATATATATATATTTCATATCCTTTATGAGTAAACGTATGCAAATACACTTATGGAGTATTTGTTTATATCAATAGATATGTGTATGTAGGAATGTGTGCTTATGTGAAATTTAGGTCAAGATATTCTAATTTCTAGAATGTCGTCGAATTATTGTATCATTTTCATTATATTAACAAAGTCACAAAGAACATTGGACTTTATAAACTATTTACTCACAATTCCCTTCCTTTGACGATATATATATATATATATATATATATATATATATATATATATATATATATATATATATATATATATATATATATATATATATATATATATATATATATATATATATATATATATATATATATATATATATATATATATATATATATATATATATATATATATATATATATATATATATATATATATATATATATATATATATATATATATATATATATATATATATATATATATATATATATATATATATATATATATATATATATATATATATATATATATATATATATATATATATATATATATATATATATATATATATATATATATATATATATATATATATATATATATATATATATATATATATATATATATATATATATATATATATATATATATATATATATATAATATAATAATATATATATATATATATATATATATATATATATATATATATATATTATATATATATATATATATATATATATATATATATATATATATATATATATATATATATATATATATATATATATATATATATATATATATATATATAGAGAGAGAGAGATGAGAGAGAGAGGAGAGAGAGAGAGAGAGAGAGAGAGTGAGAGAGAAAAACTATTTCGGCTATGTTTTTCTACTTCAACCTTCCCTTATTGCTGGAAACATGCACTCTTTCATCCTGTGCAGAGAAGATGAAGACCCCTCTCAACCTTCCAAATAAAGTCTCATTTCTTAACCCTCCGTTCTTTCCAAAGTTTTCAAATCTATCCTTAACAGGAAGATTTGGAAACATCAATTTTTCTAATCTTATCTCTAATCGATAGTATAACTTTCGTAAACAACACTCTGCTAGTGATCTTCTTTCCTTTCTCTCTGACTCTTGGTCCTCCACTCTTGTGAATTTCGGTAAATTTTTTGCCCTTGCGCTGAACATATCGAAAGCATTCGATAGGGCCTGGCACAAAACTTTGATTTCCAAACTTCCCTCTTTCGGATTCTATCCTTCTCTCTGTGGTCTTCTCTCTGATTTTTTTTCCGATCATTCTATAGCAGCTCTTGTAGACGGCTACTGTTCTTCCTTTAAATCTATTAATTAGTGGTGTTTCTCAAGGATCTGTCTTATCTCCAACACTTTTTCTGCTTTTCATTAATGGCCTTCTCTCAGTTACCTCATCTCCTATCCACTCCTATGCTGATGACTCCACCCTTCATTACTCTTTTCAGTTTGAAAAACGCCCCTCCCAACAGCAGTTAATAGACGCAAGGAAGGTAGCCCTGGAACAACTGACCACTGATCTATTTCGTATTTCATATTGGGACAGAGAAAACATGGTCGTTTTCAAGGCAACCAAAACTCAATTTATCTATCTCTTTATTCGACATAACTATGATATCTTCGAAAATACACATCTCAAACTTTCACCTTTCCTTAATATTCTCGATGTTTCTTTTTCTCGTGATCTTTCTTGGATAGATCGCATTACTTCTCTTCTAAACAAGCTTCTAAGAGGTTAGGTGTTTGAGACGCCTTCAGAATTTCTTCACTCCACCCCAGTTGCTTGCTCTTTACAGGGGTGTTCGCTCCTGTATGTAGTACGCCTCACATATCAGGGAGTGGTTCCACTCATACAACTCTCCTTGAAAAAGCGGAGTCTAGGTTTTTTCGTCTTATCAACTCTCCAGCTCTCGTTAATTCTCTGCAGTCTCTTTCTGCCCTTCAGATTGTTGCGTCACTCTCTCTATACTATCGCTATTACAGTGGACACTGCTCTTCTGAACTCTCCTGTCACATACCGCATCCATTGAGAAGGGCTCGTGCGACACGTCTTTCTACACAGACTCATCCTTTCTCTGCCCACCTCTCTGACCACAGACTTAACCGCTATGCTCAATCTTACATGTACTGTACTGGTAAAGTTTGGAACTCACTCCCCTCATCTATTTTCCCAGCTTCCGTTTGGAACATTTCGGCATTTAATTTAACCAGATTATCGATTTTCTTCCTGACTCTGGTGAAAATTTTAGTAGGCCTCTGGCCTTTCCCCACCAGAGGTGATATATATATATATATATATATATATATATATATATTATTATTTATATATATATATATATATATATATATATATATATATATATATATATATATATATATATATATATATATATATATATATATATATATATATATATATATATATATATATATATATATATATATATATATATATATATATATTCTGTTTGTTTTACATATCTGTTAATGTACAGTAAATAAATAATTTTGTGTGTGTTTGTGTGTGGGGGAGGGGGGAGTTTATTACTGAGATAAGAACGTAACAGCAAGTTATTATTAGAGTTTTTAAAGTCCTCATGACGAAGTTTCTGGAAATGTGATCCAGACTTCCGTTTCTGCAGTTTTTCTTTTCTCTACTTGTGATAAAACCCAAGTTACATATTTTCTTTTTTCTTTTAGTTGAGGAAGGGAAGTTAGGAGTGGATCTAACATCCTTCCGGTATCATTCCTAAACTTTTTCAATTTACTCTCTCTCTCTCTCTCTATATATAATATATATATATATATATATATATATATATATATATATATATATATATATATATATATATATATATATATATATATATATATATATATATATATATATATATATATATATATATATATATATATATATAGTGGTGGCTCGTGACCTGGTTACAGGTTTGTGTAACCACCAGAATATACAACTAGATAGTGTACGACTATTATGTATTACTTTTTATTTCTTAATTTTTTTAATAGGATTAAATATTTAATAAATT
>SEYY01009785.1:5000-7500 GCA_009176605.1 Armadillidium nasatum | reverse complement strand
ATAATAATAAATAATAATATAACGATAATAATAATAATAATTATTATTATTATTATTATTATTATTATTATTATTATTATTATTATTATTATTATTATTATATACGGAGAGTAAATGATCGCATAAGTAGAGCAGAAGTGAGTGCTCTTGAGAAAAATATTGGAAAATTTGTTGAAATGTAAAATATAAACTGATTGAGGTGTGCGTGTATTTGTGTGTGAGAGATAGAGAAAGAGAGCGAGAAAGAGAGAAAGGGAGGAGTAGATTGAGAGATAGATAGATAAACATATAGAGTGAGTGTATGAAATAGATAGATTGAGTGAGATTGATAGATAGATCAATAGAGTGAGTGAGATTGATAGATAGATCAATAGAGTGAGTGAGATTGATAGATAGATAGAGTATATGAGAGTGGGATTCAGAGATAAATAGGTGGATTGACAGAGATAGATAGAGAACATGAGTATTAATTAGTAAGAAACGAAGGGGCAATAGGAGCAAAGGAAAGTCAAAATTGAATTTTAAATTTCCAAGCGTTTTTTGAAGAATTTTCGATTTATTAATAAAATAAAAGAGGAAACAATATTAAATGAGCGGAATTTTTTTATACTTATTTATTAAAAATTTTATTATTTTTATTTACTAATTATAATTATTATCAGTAAACAATACTGATTATACACATAGTAATAATTACATTACTAAAAGTTACTGTTGAATATACCATATCTCTTACAGTTTAATCTTCCCATCCAAGAAAGTTTCCAGAAAAACCTTGAGAAGGGAAGGGGAAGGGGAAAGAAAATGTAAGAGGGAGAGGGGAAAGTAACTATATGAGAAAATGGGGAGAAGATAACTATAAACTTAGATTGAAGTAAATGTGAATAACGAGAAAAGTGTTTTCAAAGTTTGTCTTTGATTTGACTCCTTCATAATAAGTTTAACGATTAAATTTTCCTTTTGTTATTCACACACCCTTCATACATTCCCACACACACATACACACACCGCCATGGGTAATACAGTGCTCCGCCGCACCATGACGATAAAAATTTTGTTCCGAACCGCATTCTCCGATGTGTCTCTTAACAAAAATTCAAAATTCCAAACTTTTATTCCAAACACTCCAAAAATCTATCTATCTAAGTATCTGTCTATCTCTCAATCTTACTCTCACTCTATCTACCTATCTACCTATCTATCTAACTATTTATCTATATATCTATTCGTTTTAAAGGAAACATTTGGTAACTACAGTAATAATGGATCGTTCTGTTTATGCCGCCTTTTTGGATCCATCAAAAGCGTTTGATAAAGTAAATCAAATTTTATTTGAAAAATTGGAGAAAATGAAAATCCCGAATATTTTATATAATATTTTAGTTAATATTTATTGTAATCAATACACCTGTATTAAATTTGGTGATACTATATTTAACGAATGATGCATAAGGAATGTGTGAGACAGGGTATCTATCTATCTCTGAATCCCACTCACTCTATCTATCTATTTATCTATATCTATCTATCTATCTATCTATCTATCTATCTATCTATATATATATATATATATATATATATATATATATATATATATATATATTATATATATATATATATATATATATATATATATATATATATATATATATATATATATTAGTGATGGCATCCGCATCCGCATCCGCATGCGCGGATGCGGAACATCCGCACAAAAATCAACATCCGCATCCGCATCCGCATCCGCATTTTCGAAAATCAACATCCGCATCCGCATCCGCATTTTCAAATTCAACATCCGCATCGCATTTTAAATCCGCATCCGCATCCGCACTTTCAAAAATTCAACATCCGCATCCGCATCCGCATCCGCACTTCTCCAAAATTCGACATCCGCATCCGCAAAATAGAAAAAATGACATCCGATTCATCACTAATATTATATATAATATATATATATATATATATATAATAATATATTATATATATTATATATATATATATATATATATATGCGAATTGTAGATCAAGAGTGAGGGTGAAGAGAGAACTATCGGATTGGTTTAGCATAGGAGTGGGATTGAGACAGGGGTGTGTAATATCTCCATGTTATTTAATCTATTGATGAATGGTTTACTTAGAAAAATGGAGAGAGAAGGAAGAGTATTAGGTTGAGAAATATGGAGGGTGAATGGTGAATGTGATTGTCTTACTTTTTCCAGATGATGCGGTGTTGGTGGCAGAATCGGAGAAAAGTTGAGAATACTTGTGAGAGAGTTTGAGGGGAAATGTTGCTAACAGGAGATTGAAAGTCATTCCAGCGAAGAGTAAAGTTATGAGTATTGGAGGTGGTATGAGGAGATGTAGAGGGAAGAATAGGGGTTGTAGAAGTGGGAGAAATGGAAACTTGAGGAGGTGCATGAATTCAAATATCTAGGAATGTTGTTGGAAGGTAAGGGTGGGACGGAAAAAAGAATAAAGAACAGAGTGGTAGAAGGAA
>SEYY01009784.1:57500-60000 GCA_009176605.1 Armadillidium nasatum | reverse complement strand
CATCAGAATATTCTTATGGCTTAATTTCATTCTCTTGCTAATCTGTTACCAAATTCATATATTCTGTATTCATCATCTAACTTTACTAACTCACATAAATTCTTCAGATATCCTGAACTCCAAAATAGGACTCATTGCTTCACCCTCTCCGTTCTAGGAAATCGTTATACTTGGTGATTTCAATGCTCACCACTGCCTAATTGGATTTCTTCTAGTTCTCAAGCAACAGTTCTCGAACTCTCCATTCATATTTCAATCCAAAACTAAATATGGGTAGATGGTTCACTCAAAATGCGCATGCCGTAACACAACCGTCTAGACCTTTTTCTTAACTTTCAGTCTTTCTCTTTATTCTGTTAAACTCTCCTCTTGTGGGTCTCTCCGATCGTTTTCTTATCACAGTATCATATTCTGTATCTCTTAAAGTTTTCCCTGAGGAAGGCTTCTACCTTCGTCGAAGGTACTTTGTTTGCTGATAACTGGTCGATCTTGCAGTCTGACCTCATTGAGATTCGGAATGGTTACTGAAAGTTGGCAGAATATATAACCAAGGAGATTCTCTCTGGCATTGGAGACGTACATTCTATTTTTTCCCCTTTCATCGAAGACTCATAAACCTTCATTTAACACTACCCAGCCTTTATGAATTACCATCGTCTTCAAACTCAAACTTCAAGATTCTTGTGCTTTACCTCAAATTGAACAAAATCTATTCTTGGTAGCTCTAAAAAAAAAAATTTCTCAACATAAACATTTCGCTTCTTTCACACGCTCTTTCTGTCATCTTGGGAAAATATGTCAATTCCAATTGTGCTTCTTCCTCTTTCTCTCTTCTCACTTCTTTCGATGGTAACGCTGTGCCTTACCATTTACTAAAACAGAAACTCTTTTGCTACACCTTTCAACATTAATATTTAATTAACCGTATAATTTCCTTTTAGAATGTCCCTTCTGATCTCTCTCTCTCTCTCTCTCTCTCTCTCTCTCTCTCTCTCTCTCTCTCTCTCTCTCTCTCTCTCTCTCTCTCTCTCTCTCTCTCTCTCTCTGTGCTTAACACCAAGAAGGTGTAAAGTCGTGACTGTTTCCTTTCTCCTCAAGTCTTGCACTTGGTAAACTATTTTTCTCTTCCTATCAACTTCAACTTAAACTTTCTACTTGAAAGGAAAATGGGGATCCCATTACCCGTCCTACTTTTTAACTTCTGTTTTATAATCTTTCCAAAGTTTGGTTTTCGAATTTGGTGTTAATTAGTAACTTTATTTACTTTATTATTAATGCATCTAATCTTATTTTTGGATTATCAGTATAACTTAGGAAAAGAATGTTCTTAATGGTAATTTACTTTCCCTTCTTTTTGATTGTTGGTCCTCCGACATTTCTGTGAATCTTTTCCAGTCTCGACCTTAATTTCATAAAGATTCTATAGAGTCTGGCAACAAATCTTTAATTTCCAAACTCCCATCTTTACTTATCAATCCTTCTCTATGTTACCTTTTTTTCTAATTTCCTTTCGGGACTTTCCATAGGAACTGTTGTAGATGGCCACTGTTCATCCATAAAATCTATCAGGGTTCTGTCAAATTCGTACATCTTTTTAACTATTTTTTTTTTAATAATTTTCTATTTGTCACTTCTACACTTATCAAATCTTTCAGTCTGTGACTCTACTCCCATTTTTTCTCCTTTCATTTTAGTCATTCCACTCAACAGAAAATAACTTATGCTAGCTGATAGCAATAGAGCATCTGGGCTCTGATTACTATTGAACTTCAAACTGAAGCAGAGAAAACATGGTCGTTTTTAATGTCTGATAAGCTCGGTTCATTCTTCTTTCTACTCAACATAATCTTCAATACAACCACAAACTCTTCTTCAAAAACACACAAGTCAAACCTTCATCTTTTATTAATATTCTAAGCATTCCATTTCCTTTAATCTATCTTTAAAGAATCAGATTTTTTCTCTCGGTAAGCAATCTTCTAAGAGTTTGAGTCTTCTGAGGAGCTTTCAGATCTTCTCCATACCACACCCAGGTTCCTTCCTTTTTTGTAGAGTCGTTTGTACATTCTAACCTAACCTAAATCTAACCTAACCTAACCCAACTTAACCTAACCCTAACCTAACCTAACCTACCTCACATATCTTCGGTGTTCCAGTCACAAAGTCTCCTTGAAAGGGAAAATTCGAAAACGTTTCATATATATATATATATATATATATATATATATATATATATATATATATATATATATATATATATATATATATATATATATATATATATATATATATATATATATATATAGAGAGAGAGAGAGAGAGAGAGAGAGAGAGAAAATATCGTCGATTGATTGGTAAATAAACAGCGAGTGAAAGTATTTGAGTGTGTGCATGTGTGTGTGTGTGCTTGTTTACGTATGTATATTTGTATTCAATAGAACAGTCATTACTATTATTGTCTTTTGTTATGAGTATTCCCTGGACATTACACATAAATGAA
>SEYY01009784.1:45000-52500 GCA_009176605.1 Armadillidium nasatum | reverse complement strand
CCAAAGAAACATAATGGCATCAAGAGGCTTCAAGCATTCGTCAGATGCATTCTGCTACGCATGTGGTCAGTTTATCAAAACAAGAGCCAGAAGTCTTGCTTGGTTTGAATCTATATTGATATATATTGGATACACAACTAACAGATTGTCAGATAGAAAGTATCAACATAGATTAAAACCAAACAAGATCTATGAACACATCAATGTAGAACATGGAAAAACAACACTTCAAAATATATAAACTCATTTCAAAGTCCTGTATACTTCCGGTGAAGCCCAAAAGTTAAAAATTTTAGAGGCTTTTTACATTAAAAGCTACAGACCCAATATTAACATAAAATTCAATGTTATGTCCCTTTAAACTTAATATTATTTGAAATAATTTATCAAAATTATTATAACATTAATTTTATTTTATTGTAATTTGTTTTTGTATATAAATTCACCGTTATAATTTCAAGCTCTGAAAGTGTTCAAAGTTTGTAGACGAAAAGCGTTAACAAAGAAATATAATCATTCATTTTATTTAACTTGCAAATTATTCTCCAAAATTATCTTAAAAAGAAAATTAAGTTAGAACAGGAAGTAATATTTAAATCCGTGGAAGGGAAATGTATAGAATATATTATTTTTATTATTTTTGTTATTATCATTATTATTATTATTATTTTTATTATTATTATTATTATTATTATTATTATTATTATTATTATTATTATTATTATTATTATTATTATTATTATTATTATTATTATTAATTATTTTATTATTATTATTATTATTATTATTATTATTATTTATTATTATTATTATTATTATTATTATTATTATTATTATTATTATTATTATTATTATATTATTATTATTATTATTATTATTATTATTATTATTATTATTATTTTTAGCATTGTTATTATTATTATTTTTATTTTCTTTGTAATATTGTTATTATTATCTTATTATCATTATTATTATCATTATTATTATTATCATTATTATTATTATTGTTATTATTATTATTTTTAATGTTATTTTATTATTATTATTATTATTATTATTATTATTATTATTATTATTATTATTATTATTATTATACATCGCTGAACATTACTATATTAAAAAACTGCAAACCAGACATTAACATTAAGTTTAATGTACTATCACTCAAACTAAACATAATATGATATATTTCTTAATTTTATAATCTATTATATTATCTTAATTTTTTTTACTTAAAAACATTCATTTATCTATCTGAATCCAAACTCTGATGACGTCATAGGTTTACGGTCTAAACCGGTTAGAAAATAAATATAATTATGCTTCTTACTTTCTCTGTAAGTTCTTCTCGAGAATTATATTAAGAAAATTAGATTTAAATTAGAAGAAATTTTTTTTTGGGGAATTGGAAGGGAAATGTAAAATATATATTAAAACAAAAGCTGACATTGAATTCCTATATTTATTTTATTTATTATTATTATTATTATTTATTATTATTATTATTAGTTTTTTTTTTTTTTTTTTTTTTTTTTTTTTTTTATTTTTTTATTTAAATTATAATTATCCTTATTGTTATTCTTAGTACTATTACTTTTACTGCTCGTAAGAAATAGATTAGCAGTGGATTTTGGTTGCACAGTTTTATATAATCGTTTATTATTATTATTATTATTATTATTATTATTATTATTATTATTATTATTATTATTATTATTATTATTATTATTATTATTATTATTATTATCTGGTCGATTTGAAAGACTATTTGACATTTGAAAGGAATCGAACACTTGTTGTAATGAAATAAAGATTTGGCAATATTTAAATTACATGTGAAGCTCAATAAATAAAATACATATAAATTTCTTCTCCTTGTCTTCATTTGAATTTTTTAATTGGTGTCCGAATACGTTTAAATGAACCTACTTGTCTTTATAATTAGAAAGATCCGTATAATCTACTATAGCTAAAAAGATCCGTATAATCTACTATAGCTAAGGATGTTTTCTATAAAATTAATTTCCATTTTGGTCCTTACTACTTACGCGTATCAATCTATATTTTGTAAAATAAAAGTAAGGCTACTAGCTCTGTTTCGTGTTTGGTTACTAGCTCTGTTTCTGTTTTGGTTAATAGCTCTGTTTCTGTTTTGGTTGCTAGCTCTGTTTCTATTCTTAAGGTTTTAGCGCTTCACAATACTTTTATCTTAAAATAAGTATGATTTTTTTTCTAGATAATTTACCACATTTCTTTCATTACAATTTGACACAGTGCTGGTAACTTATTTTATAAAAAAAATAAATTGTTACGCGTACTACTTAAGGTCCTCCATTTTACCTTAATATTAATTTAATTCTTAATTTTGAATAATAATAATGTGTACGTTTTTTTTTTACTGTGTATTTTAACTATGTGAGCTCGTAAAAAGTAAACGTGACCCAAGAAACCTATTAAAAAAAAATAATAATTATTATCGTTATTTTTAATTTAAAAATATATATTTTTATTAAATTCAGAAGTACTTTTTCAACAATTCAAAAAATCAAATATTTCAATCTGTCAAGCTGCAAATTGACTGTTGATTAAAGTATTTGATTTTTTGAATTGTTTACTAAATACACCTCAATTTAATAAAAATATGTTTTTTAAATTAATTTTTTTAATTTAATTAAAATTTTTTTTTTTTTTTTTTTTTTTTTTTTTAAATTAAATTTTAAAAAAAATATCCTTTATAAAAAAAAATAATATATATATATATATATATATATATATATATATATATATAATATATATATATATATATATATATATATATATATATATATATATATATATATATAATTTATATAACAAAATATAATATTTAATATAATATTTAATAAAATATAAAATAATATATATATTTTTAAAATAAATATTTAAATATTCAAAATAATAACCGTATTAAAATTAATACCTTTATATTTTAAAAAAAATATATAATATATGTAATAATATAATATAAAATAAAATAATATAATAACAATAAATACATATAAATATTAAAAATAATAAAGTTTTAAAATTAATTCATTTCCATTTGGAAAAAATATAATACATAATATATAATATAATATAATATAAAATAATATATAATATAATAATTATATTCAAAATAATAATCGTATTAAAATTAATTCCTTTATATTTAAAAAAAAATACAATATATAATATAATATAATGTAATATAATATAAAATTATATATAATATAATAACATAAATATATAAATATTCAAAATAATAATAATAGTATTAAAATTAATTCATTTCCAGTTTTAAAAAAACTAAAATATGTAATATAATATTAATATAATATAATTTAATTTATAAAAGTAATATAAAATAATAACCTAAATATATAAATTTTTAAAATTAATTAATATTAATGGAAATTAATTAATTTTAATACGATTATTTGAATATTTCTATATTTGTTATTATAATATATATTATTTTATATTATATTATATTAAAATTAATTAATTTCCATTCAAAAAGGTACAATATATAAAATAATAATATAAAATAATAACATAAATATATAAATATTCAAAATAATAATCGTATTAAAATTAATTCCTTTCCATTTAAAAATAAAAATAAAAAATACAATATATAATATGATAATGTAATGATACAATATAATATAATAATATAATGTAATGAAATATGAAATATAAAATAATATATAGCATAAATATATAAATTTTCAAAATAATAATCATACTAATTTAAAATAATATATAGCATAAGTATATAAATATTCAAAATAAGCTAATCATACTAATTTAAAATAATATATAGCATAAGTATATAAATATTCAAAATACTAATCATACTAATTTAAAATAATATATAGCATAAGTATATAAATATTCAAAATACTAATCATACTAATTTAAAATAATATATGGCATAAGGTATATAAATATTCAAAATACTAATCATACTAATTTAAAATAATATATAGCATAAGTATATAAATATTCAAAATACTAATCATACTAATTTAAAATAATATATAGCATAAGTATATAAATATTCAAAATACTAATCATACTAATTTAAAATAAATATATAGCATAAGGATATAAATATTCAAAATACTAATCATACTAATTTAAAATAATGTATAGCATAAGTATACAAATATTCAAGATTCTAATCATACTAATTTAAAATAACATATAGCATAAGTTTATAAATATTCAAAATACTAATCATACTAATTTAAAATATATATAAATATTCAAAATACTAATCATACCAATTTAAAATAATATATGGCATTAGTATATAAATATTCAAAACAGTAATCATACTAATTTAAAATAATATATGGCATTAGTATATAAATATTCAAAACACTAATCATACTAATTTAAAATAATATATGGCATTAGTATATAAATATTCAAAACACTAATCATACTAATTTAAAATAATATATGGCATAATTATCCAAATTTTCAAGATAACAATCATACTAAAATTAATGCATTTGCATTTAGAATAAAAAGAGTATCACCAAAAATAATTACTGGATCAACATGCCATTTGGAGAGGAGGAAGCTCGTAAATGATATCTTCGATTATACCGGATTTCGATAAGGTCGGAATAGCAAAGAACATATACCGATCTTCTGAAGATTCGGAACAGTAATTCTCTAAATCATTGGAAACGATTTCAATTCTATCTTCCTTGATTCTTTGCATCATTTGCTAGATGTTTTCATTTAGTTCAAGGATTTCGTCAATTCCATTTTGTTTGTCGTTCTGTTCTGAAGATGTTAAATATCCAGCGTTAATAATATCGCCACAAACGTTTTTCATCTCGAACAAGGTTTCTTTGTATAGTGTTTCAAGATTCTTCATTCTTTATTCAAATTCCTTATAGCAGTATTTTTCTACTCTGTGTGC
Source organism: Armadillidium nasatum (assembly GCA_009176605.1). Lineage (NCBI taxonomy): Eukaryota > Metazoa > Arthropoda > Malacostraca > Isopoda > Armadillidiidae > Armadillidium > Armadillidium nasatum. The sequence goes on along the minus strand of SEYY01009784.1, from coordinate 47,537 downwards.
TAGGCTGTTTCGTTCGTCTTTGATAGACTTCAACAAATTCAGAAGTCTTGGTCTTCCAGTTTCATAGATATGAAGGTCTAGTAGCTTATACATAAATATTATATCAAATCTATTAATTTTCCGTAATCTTGCATTTTCAATTTCGTCGGGGAAAAAATTTCCTGGTACAACAACAGCGTCTAATATACTATCTAGAGATTTTTGACAGCAATATTTAAGACAATAGAGGTACACTTTACAACCAATATCTCTCAAAGCTTTGTATAATCTAAGATAAATATTATCAGAGAGATTATACACAGTTTCTCTAACCATTTCAAACTAATGTTTAGTAGAAGCTCTACAAATTATGTCGCACATCTATAATCTTTTGGAATTCAACGTCACATAGACTGTAATACTTTTCGCAAACTGATTATATACATTTTTAAAATATGTAAAATTTATGCAAAAAACATTTTAATTATTTATATAAGAAGTGAGTTATTATTTAAATTAAAAATAGATGAATTTATTTTAAAAAGTTGCTTCACATAGTTTTCATTTTCAAATAAATATTAATATTAATATTAAAATGTGCATGACTTTCTTTAACTGCGAAGATGCATTTGTGAAAAGATATATTCCTTTTCGTGTTGTTTTTTAAGTATATTATCAAAATACTTTAAAATTTTTGCATCTAGAAGAAATTTTTTCGGGTTAAATTTTTTTTAAAAACAAAACCGTTAATTAATTGAAAAAAAAAGGAAAAAAATCTTTTACAATATATATTATTTTCATTTGCTTTTATTGCAGTATTTTTTAAATATAATATTAATTATTAGTCTTTTACGAAAATTGTGAAACATCTGTAGTATATATAACTGATTTAAATCCTAGGATATTAGTTATACTGTCAAAGATTAATAATATATTTTTCCTCCTGAGAATATGAAAATTATATATATTTTTACAGTAAAATTTATTTAAAAAAAGATTTAATAAATTTTAAAAAGATAAATAATTAAAGAACAACAGAAGGGTAAATCGCAAAGATGTACAGTTGCCGGAACGCTTACCTCTTGTAGAGGGAGTCGCTCGCTCATCTCGCTCTTTCCCCTCTCTTCCACGAACTCTTCTCCCACTTCATAACCTCCTTACTTCTATATAACACAACCAAAAAATACATTCTTCCACGGGAAAGTAAACTTCAACGTGTCCAAAATTTTTTTATGAGTGATTTGAAATTTTCTGATTTCTTTAAGGTATGGTTAAATTTCAAAACTTATAGGAAAGTTAGAAATGAGCTCAACTAGGTAATTATATAATTCCAAGATACAAATTGATCTAACAAAGAACTGTCTTGGAAATATCTAAGTAATTTTTAAAACCAAGTTTGTGTATTCTCTCAGCCATTTTTTATTGATGTAGTCAACCACAACTCCTTCACCAGTTTACCCTTAGTGTAGGCCAATATATACACATGTACGAACTCACTCTTTAAAATACGTATGCCTATATCTTTTAACAAAACCTTTTTATATTTGGTGAAATAATTAAATGTTTAAAGAAATTTCTAATATTTTTCCTTTTAGAATTCTGAAAAAGTTTTCCAGAACTTTGAAAAATAAAACCATAACTTTCCATCCTAAAAATATTGATATCAAAGTTTTTTCTCCCCTCCTTTTAAGTTTAGAATTTCAAAACAAAAAAAGAGGATGTTATATTTTACCTTTAAATAAAAACAAACAACAGAAAAAAAGAAAAAGAAAACAAAGGGTCAAAAATGAAATGTGTATGAAATTCAATGAAAATAAAAAATGTCCCAACGGAAAAAAATTATCCCAACATTTCAAAAAAAAAAAAAAAAAAAACAATTTAATTTTTAATTAGAAAAATAAATTGGTGAAGTCACTTTTGTATAAGTAATATGTCTTTTCTACATTAAAAATTTCGTTTTAACAGAACTGGAAATTTTTTAAGGTGAACAAAAAAATAATAATAAAACAAAAAGAAATAAGTTATATATATATATATATATATATATATATATATATATATATATATATATATATATATATATATATATATATATATATATATATATATATATATATATATATATATATATATATATATATATATATATATATATATATATATATATATATATATATATATATATATATATATATATAACACCTGCTGTATAATAACTTAGAAAGCTGAACTCCTTCTGGCTTTTCAAATTGATATGTGATTTAATTTAAAGTCTATTAAGTTTTTTAATCAGTCTAAAGCATTTTGAAATGAGGCCATTAAAAAGTTCTTTAACTTTTTTTTTAGCGATTTTCAACCTCTTTTCGATGCAAATTGAAAGAAAAGAAGGAAGGAGGGAAAGCTTGGAAAGAAACACCTCCCAAATAATGTAGAAAAGCTCTATATATATATATATATATATATATATATATATATATATATATATATATATATATATATATATATATATATATATATATATATATATATATATATATATATATATATATATATATATA
>SEYY01009784.1:37500-40000 GCA_009176605.1 Armadillidium nasatum | reverse complement strand
AGGTTAGAGGTTGGTTGCTCCAAGGCCACCCTCTTTACGTCTACTAACAGCTGTTGTGAGGGGCGCCTTTCAAAGTGAAAGAAGTAAATGAAGGGTGGAGTCATCACCATAGTAGTGGATAGGTGATGAAGTAATAGGGAGAATGTCTTTAACGAAAAATATAAAAAGAGTTAGAGATAGGACAGATCCTTGAGGAACGCCACTATTAATAGATTTAATTAAAAGAAGAACGGTGGCTGTCAATAATAGCTGCTATAGATCGAACCGGAAAGGGGAAAATAGAGAAGGTCACAGAGAGAAGAATAAATTACGAATGAGGGAAGTTTGGAAAATAAATACTTTGTGCCAGATCCTATCGAAGGCTTTCGATATGTCTAGCTCCACAACGAAAAATTCACTGAAATATCGAAGAGCGGAGGACCAAGAGTCAGATGGAAAGGAAAGGTCACCAGTAGAGTGTTCTTTACGAAAACCATACCTACGATCAGAGATAAATTAGAAGAATTGAGATATTTCCAACTCTTCCTGTTAAAGATAAATTCGGATACTTTAGAAAAAAAGGAGATTAAAGAAATGGAACAGTAGTTAGAGGGTTGAGAGGATTCCCAATTCTTCGGCACAGGAAGAATGGGGCTCATGCTTCCAGCAAGGAAGGAAGGCTAAAATAGAAAGACAGCGAGTAAATAGTTTACTAAGGCAGAGTGCAAACTCGAAAGCACAAGTTTTGAAAACCACAGGAGGAATATCATCAGGACCGTACGCCTTCTTATTGTTAAGCTCAGAAAAGCAGAAACTATAGTATTAGGCATAAATGAGTTGGAGGGTGTTGAAAGAGGAAGTATAGATCCGGTTGAATAAGAGGCAAAAGTCTGAGCGAAGAGTTCAGCTTTAAAAGAAGGCAAAACGCAGTAGTGCAGTCAGAAGATACAAGAGGAGGGAAAGAGGAAGAAGCAAGGTTACAGTTAACATTTTTTTTTTTTGCAAAATGTCAACAAGGGAGTGAGGAGGAAGAACCAGAAAGGTTATTGCATTTTCAACAGAGAAATGAATTTTTGGTGTTACGAAGTACATTAGAAGAAGAAGACTTTGCACGATTCCGAGATGAAATATAAGTTGAATGAGTTTCTGGAGTTTGATGACGACGGTAATCCCTGCAGATTGCATCCCTGCGGCGAATAACACGAGAACAAACAAAGTTAAACCAAGGTTTGTTAGGTTTAATTGAAGGGAAAGAATATGGAATGTATACTTCCATGCCGGAGAGGATAACCTTGGTAAAAGAGTAATCATTCCACGGAAATCGGAGGAGTATAACCTCAAATCAGACCAGTTACCATTACTGAAGGGCCAAAAAAGTCTTCTCGCGGAAGGTGTGGGCCATTCTTGGGGGAGACTTGAAGAGACAGAACAAGACACAGAGATAAGAAGATAATTGGATGAACCCAGAGGAGGAAAGAATTTAGCAGCATAAGGAGAAGGATAAGAGGTTAAGAAAAGATCAATATGTTGGGTTCATCACCAAGACGGTCAGGAATACGGGTAGGGAGTTGCACCAACTGTTCAAGGTTTTTTCAATAGAAAAGTGGTTGGCGAGTTCACCAGCTGGAACATGAAAACAAGATGAAAGCCATTGGCGGTGGTAAACGTTGAAATCACCTAAAATAATGATTTCAGAGAAAGAAGATGAAAGAATATGCTCTTTATTGGAGTTTAAATAGCCGAAGATTTTTTTACGGTCATTAGAATTAAATGATAAATAGGCAAGAACAAATAAATTTTGTTGTAGAATTGCAAAAGAGTTTAAGCCAAAAAGTAAAGAATTCAGAAGACTCAAAATTAGAAGCACAAGAACAAACAACATTATTACGCACATATGCGCTACATCCGTCTTTGGCTGAAAATTGGCGATAGAGACAGTAGGAAGAAACAGAGTAGGGTTTGCTGTCATACCACTCAAACACCTGAGTTTCAGTTAAGGACAAGATATAAGGTCTAGAAGAAGAGATATGGTGTTCGACAAAGGTGAAATTAGACAAAAGAAGGCTAATATTACAGAAATTAATGAAAAGAAAGATTGTGCGCCAGGGCAAGCCGTCAGTATGGTCCTGGAGCCACCATCCCCATCATCGGAGACCCCCCAACTTTCAAGTGATGATGGGGTGAGGGGTGGATAAGGGGCATTGTTTGGATGTGCACTCCTCCAAACATCTCCGAAGGTAGCTCTTTGATTTACCATTATGTTTTTATTTAAAAAGATAGTGTATGAGTAAGGGCTTGTAAAATAGTGGGAACATGTGAAGAAAGGAGTGGGGGAATAGTGAGATCATAGGCACTTAAGTATGAGACAAGTGTACACTAGAAACCCTCTGAGAAGGTGAAATACCAAAATAAACGAACCAAAAGGCAACGGAGTGTAACGGAAAGGTCTAGCCAATCCTATCACTCAGCTGGTTATGCCCAGCGGGGGTATTTACATCACTTCGGACGGAGCTAGGTCGTC
>SEYY01009784.1:0-35000 GCA_009176605.1 Armadillidium nasatum | reverse complement strand
CCCAAACTAGAGATGTGAGAAAAATCAGGGGTCAGTTGCTACAAGGCCTCTTTCCTTGTATTAATTATTTGTTGTTGAATGGGTCACTTTTCAAATTGAAAAGAGTTATGAATGGGAAAGAGCTAGAGATAGGGTGAGAAATGAATAAATTAGAGAAAGAATGGGGATATGTCCTATCATAAATAAAATAGAAAAGACTCAACTAAGGTGGTTGGGTCACCTGGAAAAAATGAATGACTAAAGGGGGGAAGAGGTGTTGGGAGGGGAGACCTGAGGGAGAAGGCCAAGAAAAAGACCAAGGAAAAAGTGGAGTTTCAGCTGGAGATGGTACTTGGGAAGCACGGCCGGCTTCTCTGACCCGGATGAGCTTTTACCGATCGAAGAAACTGGAGAGAGAGAGGCTGAACCAACTGACAGGAAGATAATGTCTACCTGGGAGCTGAGTAATAATAATAATAATAATAATAATAATAATAATAATAATAATAATAATAATAATAATAATAATAATAATAATAATAATAATAATAATAATAATAATAATAATAATAATAATAATAATAATAACAGCAGGAATTTGTATTTTCATTTTTGAATATATTTATAAACATTTTAAATCTGAATATTTTGATCAAGTCTTTGATATGTATTTGCTTGAATAACATCAGAAAGAAATTATATTTTCTAGGAAAATTAAGTTTAAAGCCTACAGAATCTTTTAATAACTATTACTTTTAAGTTTTAATCATGAACTTACGAAATAATGAAGATGAGAAAATCAAAAAAAGTAAAACATAAGCGTTATCGCGTTAAAAGAGCTTGAATGGATAAGCTTTTACAATTAGATATTATAAAAATTATGGGGTAGCTGAATTATGCTTAGTTTTTATTTAAAGACCTGAAAGAGAAGGGTCGCAAATTGTGTTACAATTAAGTAATAAGAGGAGACTTACTATGAACTTTTCTAAAGAAATGTTGCCTCTAGAAGTTCCTTCATATATAACTTTAATATATTTTAGAACGATACGGAGGTATATATTTGAGTAGAAGTCAATTGAAAGGATAGTAAGAAAAAGGTGAATAAGGAAAAAATATATAACTTCATACCTTTTACTTCTGAATTTTGAGGACTTATAATGAACAGCAAAAACCCTTACATTTTATAAAACGTCTGATCGCTACAAATGATTTGAAAAAGTGCTTATTCTTTAACCGGCAGCTTGTTTAGTTGCCAAACAGGGTGCTATTTCGATACAAAAAACAAACCAACTTTACAAACCCCTATGAAGGAGAACTTCTCCAATATAAAGGAAACTAAAAAAATATATAAAGTATATACACCAGACAAAATAGTAAAAGCATATAAACAGTATAAACAATTTTTATAATATTCAGTTTCACAGGTTGACTAAAATTGGTAAAGATAAAATTTATCTGTGAATAATTTTTATTCAAAATATCGGCGTTTTGATTTCTTTCCTAATATTCAATTCTCATTAAAATATGTTCATAAATATTAAAGGATTTTTTTTTTCAAATGCATATTTTATTAAAAATTTATGGTCCAACCTTATGTTCTTTCTTAGCTGTGTAAATGCCTTGTAAATGTAAATGACTACATAATGACTTTAAAAATGAATCAAGAAATATAACTTTAAAAATATTCCATAATATAAAATAAAAACTTTTGGAAGAAATATTAGTTAAAACCATTTTTTGTATTTATTTCAACTTTACTTTTTATTTTCCAAAAACTACTTGATAATTCATATTTAGACTACAATGAGGCATAGATCATCTGGTTTCTCTGGAATATAAAACAACATAAACATATATAGATACGTAAACATGATTAAATAAACCAACTAAATGATTAAATTTCTTTGTGTTTCTGAGTTTTTAGGAGTCTTTATTGTTTATTTTCTTTTTATTTGCAGTGTTCTATAATTTAACATTTCTGCTATCCTGTTTTAACAGAATAAATAAATGTTTAAATATGCTAATTAATGGTGACATTTTCTAACCTAACATTCAATTATTATGTTACCAATTCTTATATTATTGGAACCTTGAGTTTGTTAACTTTGTTTGTAATCAAGGGAAGGAAGGAAGAGAGAGAGAGAGAGAGAGATTCGCTTTACCTTGGTACTAATAGATTTCTCTTTTTATTTTTTGTATACCTACTTATGAATAATGTTAACGCAATTTTTAGTGTCTTTTTACTTCAATTTTTTTTTTCTTAAAACATAAATTGGCGTAGGTGTGTGTCTGAGAAATATTCTTTTTAAGTGTACATTTACTGTAGACTACTGTAAACAAAGTAATGCTCATAACTATTATAGAACTAGATTGAGAAAGTGGTATACATAAAATAAACTTCGGTTTTGAAGGTATTCATACAAAACTATTTTCATGACTGAGCTAGTCCATCAAATAATTTAGGCATAGGCAGTAGATTAGTACCAATTTTTTTGCCTCTTTTACTTGACATCCAAGTATTTCCTTTATACTATTTGTAATCATATATATATATATATATATATATATATATATATATATATATATATATATATATATTATTATTTTTTTTTTTTTTTTTTCTATTTTTATAAATTATAGAGAATTAAAAAGTTTAAAATATTTGATTTTACAAAGTTTAAGATATTTCTTTAATAGATATTGGAATATTAGAAAAGGCTATATTTAACCTAGGAACCAAAATAAAGATAGACTATGTAATATTCGCAAATTATGCCCTATAAATTTAGATAGATTTTTGGGTTACAAATTATGCTTACTCTTGAATTTATAGAATTGATACCAGATCTAAAATTTAGGCTTTTATATATTTTAGTGTGGTAATGAGTAGTGCTAAATGAGTAATTAAGTGTATATAGTATTTTATTAATATTACAGTATAATATTCTGAACTTGTAAAATATGATTTTAAAAACTATAATTATATTAGTAAAGTAACTTAAACTTTTAATATATTAATCTCATTTATTACTAAAGATTTAAATCATTATAAAATATTTTCAAAAATGAATTTAAAAATGATATATAAATCATACATAAATTTATGGCTTTGAAATAAAGCTAGATAAAGTAAATCTAAGCCTGGTGGTATATCAATTTGAAATATTGAAAGATTTGAATATAAGTTATAAATAAATAGTTTAAATTTTTCCAGGTACTGTTAACCTTATATAACTATATATTTATCAAGTTCCAAATCTATTTTAATTTATCCTTAATTACTTTTTATTGTAATACTTTTTTTTATTTATCTTATCTATAAAACTGAAAACTAGCTATACAGTTCAATAAATAATATATATATATATATATATATATATATATATATATATATATATATATATATATATATATTATATATATATATATATATATATATATATATATATATATATATATATATTAAATACAATTACAAAAATATAGGGGAAGATTTTGTTTCCTCGTATCTTATACATGAACCCCTAAAAAGTTGACTGTGTAAAAATGAGATTCTTAAAGTTTCAACTCAATCGGATAATATTAAGACTTGCTTCATCAGCCCTAAAGTATTAAAAAATGGCTATTTTTCTACTCAAAAATTTTAAAAGAAAATATTTATATACAAATGAATTATGTATTATAATCTAACCATAATGAATTTAAAACACTGAACTTAATTAACTATTACTAAAACAATTTCAGTAATTGCAAGTAGAAATATCAGAATAAATTTTATATCTAAATTAAAATAAATTATATAAATTAATAATAATAGGTAAATTTGTCAGATTGGGTCACTAGGTTCAAGTAGGTAGTAGTGGTTTTGAGAAGGTATATTTCAAAATGTCTGGGAATAATTTTTAACATTTAGTAACTACTTGCAAAATATACTGCTTCTGCTCTTTATCTTTTGTTCACATTATAGTTTTACTTTAATTTAATTCCCTTTTGACTGTGTCATATACAACCTTAAAGCATTTGACAATTCCCTATCCTTTCAAGAAGTCCAGGTTTTTATTCCAAACATCCGGACTGGAATGTAAGAAATGAGTTAAAATATTGAATATTTTGAAGTTGAATGTTAGTGGTGTAATAAAGTAATTGACTTTTGTCCAAAAAAGAATGAGCTTTCAAACTGATTTTGATTTCACTATCTTATCATTATGTATGTTTTCATCCTCAAGCTCAATGAGCTTGCTTAGCTCATCATTATCACTGTTTTCCTCAAAAGACAATAGTTTTGCAGCCTTGTTTATTTTGATTTTGTCTAAGGTTTCATTAAAAAAAGTGAAAGTAACTTACTCTGGGTTTAAATACCACAAATGATTTACAAGTTTAGACAATGCCACCTTTGAAATGTCTCTATCAATTTTTTTTATAATTAAGGTTTTAAATAACTGTAAATCTTCGTTGTGGGCCACTGTAGCTTTAAAATAACTAAACCAAACTTTGACAAACTTTAATTATGAATAAACAAATTCTTCTGATGACATCTATCTCAAAGTCTCTTAAAGGAAATTGATCCTTGAAAATGAAAATTTTTTAGAGAGTAAATGTCTTTATGTCATCCACTCCCAATCTGGCATGATGCATGGTAACTGGTGCTCTGAAAGAAATGTTTTCTGGAGCAACACTACTTAAAAATATCAAACAACTGTAAAATTTCTTTATAATCTTCTTTAGGCTAATGCTGTGGTTTTTGTAACTGCACTGAGAGAAAACTAGAATGTGTTAGAGATCATTTATATTTATTTTAAATGTATGCACATTTCCTCTCAAATTCTCACCAGCATTCTTATCTTTCTCCAGATTCTGCCACCAACACTGCATCATCTGCAAAAAGTAAAATGTTCACATCCCATTCATCCTCCATATTTCTTAACCTAATACTCTTCCCTTCTCTCTCCATTTCCCTAACTGCATCCATCAATAGATTAAATAACCATGGTGTCATTACACACCCCTGTCTCCATCCCACTCCTTTGTTAAACCAATCCAAAAGTTCCCTCTTCACCTTCACTCTTGATTTACAATTCTCGTAAAAAGCTTTGATCTATTTCAGTAATTTCCCTTTCAGCCCCCTTTCTATTAGTAAATCAAACAACTTCCTCCTGAATACTCTATTGTATGCTTTTCCAAATCCAGAAAACATACATACCCCATTTTATTTTTTTCACACATCCTTTACCTCCCTAAAACCCCTTGGTCCTGACCTTTTCCCTCACTTGTCAATTCTCTCATTCTTGTCACTAACAACTTCCCATAAATCTTTCCTATCACGCTTAGCAGACTAATCCCCTATAATTTTTATAAACCATCTTATCACCTTTTCCTTTGTATATGAGTACAATATAAGAGTCCTGCATATATATATATATATATATATATATATATATATAATATATATTATATATATATATATATATATATATATATATATATATATATATATATATATATATATATATATATATATATATATATGGCAATATTGTATCACCCTATCTGAAATCTTTTAAAAATATCACTCTGAGGGCCAGTATCTGAAACCATTTTGCAATCAAAAACTGCATTCAGTACTACTACTGAAATGTGGTTTTGACCTGCCATGTATAAAAGATCTTTTTCAAATAATATTTTAATAAAAGCACAAGTTCCTCTCAAATGACTATCAGTAGTAGTGTCAAAACACATTGCTTCTTTTTTCTCTACTGCCCATTTTTTCACTTTAGAAAAAACATCTTTTGCCCGAGTACATCCCTTATTATTTTTAATATGATAAACTCCTATCAACTGCTCTTCATCACTACAACTTATCAAAACTCTCAACCTTTATAAATTTTCTTTATTCAATATATCTGGGAGCAATTTCCCATCCCATTGTAGGACAACACCTTGTAAATCAGAATTTTCAAACCTATTTTTAATTATCTGTACTCTTTTCTCTTGAAATTTCTGTCTGCAAACTCATATGGTAGACCTACTGATTGATAACTTTTGTGGATCTTGCCCTAATGATCTTTCAGCAGTAGCTGAAACAATTCTGTCTTTATCCAAAATATTACATCTGTCTAACAGTATTTACTGACAACTGTGATAATTTCTTGACTTCCTTAGCAGTACTTTCTTTTCTTCAGTTGTGATGCATTGATTCCTTGTGTCCTGAAAGTTCTCATGATCCTACTCTTCTATGTCCTGATTTTTATATGATTCCTCATCTTCTGAAGCACTGCTTGTGCTTAAAAATTCTATTTCCATATCTTTGTCTTCTAGAAAATGATTAGAAACACAGAAAATAAAACTAACTTGGGAACAACAAACATTTATCTAGGTACAAGGGTACCAAGGTGCTAGGTAGGTATAACAATAGATGCAGATAGGTACTAACTACTACAATTAAACAACAATATAGGCTTACCTGCAGACTGCAGGTTTGTTTTGATTTTTCCAGTCTGATTGTCTAGGCTGTTTTTCTTTGTGTTCTTCATTCTTCTGCTTATAGGAATTTTATATCAACTCCCTATGCAACCAGTATATCCCTTTTGTCTCTGAAGGAGCAAAAACTGTCTTTATTTGTGTTCTTCAGTGTATTTTTGTGTGCAATATCAAACAGGTCATCAAATTTTACTTAAAAGTTTCCAACTTTCTTTGAGCTTGACTTACACTTCTGGTTGCTTTTTTTGCAGTTTTCACCATTCCCCAAAGTTTTTTAATTTCTGCAATTACACTCCAATGTTTGGTACGTATCTTAGCTTTATCCAAAAATATAACTTCCTGGATTGTGAGCCTTGCAGCATCTCTGGTTTCTAGTTTAACTTGACATTTATTGTAAAACAAATCTGTAAAACTTGACTATCTCAAGAGTCACTTAAAGAAATTGATCCATGAAAATGAAAATTTTTAGGGAGTAAATGGCTTTTAACATCCACCTGGCATGATGCATGGCTGGCACTCTGAAAGAAATGTTTCTGGAGCAACATTACCTAAAAATATCAAATAACTAAAATTTCCTTATAATCTTCTCTGGACTTATGCTGTGGTTTTTGTAACTGCTCTGAGAGAAAACTAGAAATGTTAGAGATCACTTACATTTATTTTAAATTTGATATGTTCATTTGATGTGTGTTATCATTATCCGATCAAGCTGAAACTGACAATCTCATCATTACAATGATTGGCAACTTTTTAGGGAGTATATATATATATATATATATATATATATATATATATATATATATATATATATATATATATATATATATATATATATATATATATATATATATATATATATATATATATATATATATATATATATATATATATATATATATATATATATAAAAGAGAGAGAGAATATTTTTGTTTGTTCTACAGTTTTGGTTTGTTTCATCATTATTATCTAATGATTCACACAAACATCAATTTTCAATTTGTCCTGTTTAGAATTTTTTTTTTTTTTTTAAAGTTAAACACATTGTGCTTAAATTAGATATTAAGATTTCCTATTTCAAGTTTTTCAACGTATTTTTAAAATAGGGTAGTAGTAGTAGTTTGGCTTGAAATGGTTTTCATTAATCTAAATGAAGTGTAAAGATTTTGAAATTTGAAATGCAACCTAATAATAAAGATTCTATTTCAGTGTTACTCTTTAAGCCACTAATTTATACTATATATATATATATATATATATATATATATATATATATATATATATATATATATATATATATATATATATATATATATATATATATATATATATATATTATATTTTTTTTTTTTTTTTTTTTTTTTTTTTTAAATAATTTTTAAAATTTAGAATAAAATATTCAATTTAAATTTTTTTTTTTTTTTCAGTTCTTTCTAGATCTATATATATGTAATGGTACTGCCACAGATTTCTATTTTCAATTGTGAACTAGTATTTTAACTCTGCCTTAAGAATACAATAAATATTAGTACACTTCTGTTATATTAGAAATTAATGTTCTATACAAGTTATGTCACATTTTACAATTATATTCACCTATAACTTTTACAAAATTACGCTATTTCATTAAACATATAATACTGTATGTGACAGGTGTTACACAAGCAGATTATACTATTTTTTTAATAATTTATAACTAAGAGAATTATAATTAATTGCAAATAATAATCTTCTTATAATGCAAATAGAATGCTTATATAATATAAGCATTCTATATTTTCACCTCTAGCACATATTTATCTTACGAATATTTATTTTCTTTTGAAAATTCTTGAAGTCTTTTAATTATTCAAACTATTTATACTTAATTTTTTTTCTACAATTGTCCCAGTAAACATAAATTAAATTTGATATCTATTTTGTATAGGCTGTTGGTTAATACATAAAATGAGAAGCAAACTTTTCCATTACAAATTAAAGGCATTAAAAAATAGGTAGAACTACTACTCATTCATTGTTTTTCATAAACTCTATTTATTTATATCATAAAATCCGTTTCATTGGCATTTCAAATATAAATTTACAATGGCTTTGAGTAAAATTGTTATATTCAGTTTTTTTCTTTATTATTATTTATTTTTTTAGTAGCTTATAATTTATAAATTTCAGTGTCTCACAAAAGATAAATATAGGTTCTATAGCATCTAACACATGTCCATAATGACTATGGAAGGCTATAACTTCTTTTAAGGGATCTAGACCCACAATATTGGCAATATTTCACTTGTGATAGTATTGCCCTTTTATTACACATCCTCTATAAAAAAAACTATTTACTTCTTCTAGGTCAAAAAATGAATGGCTGAAATTACTTCATCAGTGGGCTACACCAGGCTTTGCTTTGCAAAAGTATTCTTATCGTTTGGTGGGGATTAATCATCAATCTGATATTTTTTATTGGTAAATCCTAAAGCTTTTTGTTTATGTGAGGCTGTTAGAGCTAAAGTGAATCAAGTCCAAATCATAATTGCAGTTAAACTTAATTTGAACCTTTATCAAACTTTTAATACCACAATGAATGGAGTTATAATTTAAAATTTAAGGAGTTATAAACAGTATGTAAAAACTTGATTTAATAAACTTACGTAAGTTTAACTCAATTTTTCTCAAATATGTAAAAATTGGTATTGATTCACTTTACCTTCAGATACCTATATATATATATATATATATATATATATATATATATATATATATATATATATATATATATATATATATATATATATATATATATATATATATATATATATATATATATATATATATATATATATATATATATATATATTTCTTTCTAGAATAGTTTTACTCATTGGAAAATGAAATTCTTACATCTTACAATTTTGTAAATATTTCTAAATGTTCAGTATATATATATATATATATATATATATATATATATATATATATATATATATATATATATATATATATATATATATATATATATATATATATATATATATATATATATATATATATATATATATATATATATATATATATAAACTAAAAATGCTTTCTATGGAAAATGTAATGATCTTTCTGGTTCCTCTTTTTCTCATTCTGGCATTTTGTAAAAAACCTCAACTTTGACTTTGCCTCTTCTTTCCCTCCTTTAGAATCTCTCAGTTGCTTAACTGTCATTTTACCTTCTACCAATGCTGAACTCTTTTCTTAAATCTTTGCCTCTGATTCTATTCTTGATGATTCAGAGCTATTCTTCCTCAACCACCTCCAACTCATTGTAATTTCTTCAAAGGTGTTATTTCTGCTCTTTCTGACCTTAAAATGTGAGAAGACATACAGTTGTTAATTTTCCTCCTCAAACTCTGTGATTCTGCTTTATCTCTGCCTATGAACTTTTAATCTTTTCTTACTGCTGGAAGCAGGCACTCATTCAACCTGTGCTGAAGATCCAAGACTTCTCTCAATCCTCCAACTATCATTGAATTCCTTTAACCTTGGTAGTTTCCAAAGTTTTCTAATCTATCTTAACTGGAAGATTTACAAACATCTTAAATCCTCAAATCGTATCTCACATTGGCAGTATTACTTACATAAAGAACTCTCAATTTATCGTTTCTCTTTCTTTGACTCTTGCTCCTTTGCTCTTAGCATGTGGTAAATTTTTTTATGGGGTACTAGGAACATCAAAAGCTTTTGAAAGTACCTGGCATAAAGCTTGAATTTTTAACCTCACTCTTTTGAAATCCTTCTCTGATTTCTTTGTCTTCTACAACAGCTATTGTAGATGATCACTGTTCATCCGTTAAATGTATAAATAGTGGTGTTCCTGAAGGTTCTGTTTTATCACAAACCCTTTTTCTAATTTTCATCAATCATTTATTTGTCACTTTGTCTCTTATCCATTCTTGTACTGATGACCCCACACTTCATTACTTCTTTCAGTTTCAGAAATGACCCATTCAACAGCGAATAGTTAATGCCAGAAAGGAGGCCTTGGTGCAGCTGACCTTGGTTCTTTCTTAAATCTCCAGTGAGGGGAAAAAGAGCATGGTTGTTTGTGCATCAAAAACCCAGTTTCTCTATCTATTCAACAGAATCTTCCACAAAACTCTAACATCTTGTTAAAGAACATAACCTGAACTACAGCTGCTTTAATATTGTTGTTTCATTTTCTCTTGATCTTTTTTAGGAGGATCACATTATCTAAACAAGCTTCTAAAAGGTTTGGTATTCTGAAGTGGCTATAAAATTTCTTCCTACCACCGTAGTAATTTGCTCTGAATAGGGATGTTGTTTGCCCTTGTGTGAAGGATACATTGCATATCAGGGGTGGTTCATACATACTACACTTCTTGATATGGTTTAGTGTGAGATTTTTGTCATTTCATCTCTTCAGTTTCATTTACAAAATATATAGGTAACAGCTTGAGTCTGGGATAAAGAAAAAGATAAGGTGTGATTATCAGCAGCAATTTGAAAGTCAGAACAGTGTTTAGAAACTAGGAATAATAAACTGTAATGTCAATTATAAAAGTAGGTGATCAGTAAACTCTATAATGGTTATATTAGACCACCAATCGAGAACTGTGCACAGGTTTGGGCTCCATATTTAAGAAAAGATGTTAATATGCTGGAGACAGTACAGTGCAGAGCTGCAAGAATGATTTTTGGTTTTAAAAACAAGAATTTCAAAAATAGATTAAAAGGACTGGGGTTGTTTTCTGTAGAAAAGATTTCTTAGAGGTGATATGATTAAGATTTTCAATGTTTTTGTTGATTGACGATGTAGATATGAGCAAGTTCTTTTTACTAGATCCCAATAGGCACACTAGGAGTCATAACAAAAAAATAAAGAGATGCCATCTAGATTTGAAAAAGTATTTTTTCAGCTATAGAGTGGTTAATTTTTGGAATGGTTTACCACAAGGTATTATTGATAGTAACTTTTAAGAAAAGATTGGATCAATATTTGAATGATTCAAGGTATAGTATGACTAACTCTGCCTTTAAAGGAAACATATTTTAGTTAGTATTTTTGACAATGTTTGTGATATCAGGGAGTTTGCATGTTAGTATAGAATTTAGATGACTTATTTATGATTTGGCTTAATGAACTGCATATGGTTGGCTTGATTGTGTGCATTAATGGCAACTTTTACAATTTTTGAATGAGACAGTCTCAATAGGCCCTGGTGGCTTTTAACTGTCTCTATTTTCTTATATTCTTCTGAACTCTAATTGTATGCTTCCTCCTTTGAGTACTGTCTTTTCTCTCTCCAATAATCTGGCCCCAGATGTAACCTCTATGCTCAGTCTTCATATACTTTACTGGTAAAGTCTGGAACACTCCCTGTTTATCTACTTCTTGAATTTCCTTTTTTTTGACTTGAAAGATTTTAAATGCCATGTATTGGGGCATGTTAGCCTTTAATATGAACCTACTTTTGGGATTTTCCCCAGGTCTTATTTATTTTAGTAGGTCATCAGCCTCTACTTACTAGAGCTGGTTTAAAAAAAAAATTTAAAATTTTAATTGAAATATTACTCTTCAGTATTGTAATTATTTAGGGTTTCCAAATCCTTGCTTGAAATCTGTATGAGATGTGTGGAATGTAAATTTATTAGGAAAAAAAAAATAATCATGATTGTACTAAACCTTTGTAAGAAGTGAACTGCACAAATTATGATTACACATGTTTAACATCCAAGTACTCTAAAGGATTATCATATTAAAAAATCTAGTATGCAGCGAACAGTGTTTTTACTTGAATGTTCAGGAATTTGAATATTGATTCATTTGCAGTCAAATTAAGTATTGCTCTAAATATGAACAAAGTAGAAGCAAGATCAGTCCATATTAATATGAAATTGGTTGTCTGTCAATTTTTAAAACAATTTAGTTTTTTTTTTTTTTTTTATTTTTTTTTTTTTTTTTTTTGGTTAGTTTTTACTTTTATTATTCAAACAGTTTTTGTACTGAAATTTGGTATGATTTAGCAGGGAAGGGAAGGGAAGATTTGAGGTCTCTTGTAGAGTTACAGCTATAACAGCAGATCAATGTAAAAAATACACACATGTGTATATTTATACACACAATTCAGTTCAAAAACTAATTTTTAACCCCAACTTACAAAGAGTTCAAAAATGATTTTTAAAAATGTTCAAATTTTAGCTCAATGTCTCTGGTTGGTAAATATTTAAAAGTTTGGAATTTATACATATTAAAATTATAATATTATAAATAATTTCGTATAAAATATATCATGCTTTTGTGATTGTAATTTTAATCATGAAATTGCTTGTTTCAAACATATGTACAAATTACTAGTCTTAATTAATAATGTCACATTTTTGGACTAAATATCAGGATTGTTTGATTTAAACAAAGTTTTTTAAACTGATGGTGTTCTTTCTGCGGTTTCTAAAACATGCCCTCTAAATTTCTATACTGACCCTGGAAATTTAATACATAGCCTCATTCATCATGAAAATGTGTGCTCATTGAGACTGATGAAAAAAAGAACAGCCCCTATCACCATCTTCTCCAATTTTTTTTTTTTTTTTACATTCTGTTTGTTCTAGATTTTTCTCATTTGTGGAAATTTGGAAAAATATTAGTGGTTTTGATCTCATCTGTGATTGCTAATAAAAGTTTTGTAAGGAAAATATAACTATCTTTGCTTCTATGCTACGCCTTTTTTAGATCTTTGACATTGCAAAAAATCTTTTGTTATCTTAACTGGATATTACAAAAGCTTTTGGTATTTTATTACATTAAATTTAAGTACCATCATTAAAATCTAGTTTTCAAAATCAGTAGTAAGCTTTCTTGACCATTGACCATTTAAAATATCCACTCTAGTTTTCAAAGAAAACAGGCATGTTCAAATGAAAATGCTACCTCCATAACTTTTCAGTAAAACTGATTTAAATTCTTTGGTTAAGAAGTGTCTTTTTAGAAATGACTTCCTAATCAATTTATGAGAATTTTAATTTCATAGTTTGAATTTTAAGTACAGAAGAAACGACAACATTAGAATTTGCAACTTATTAATTTATTCCTTTTAAAACGCATGAATATATTGTTTTTTTTTATAATTGGATATATGAATATTTAACTAAAACTAATCCTCATACAGGTAAATTTTATTTATTTGTAGCTTGGCAAGTTTTATAATTGGATACTGTACATGACATTTTGACTAGTTAAGAGATTTTGTTTAAAATCTCCCCAGCATTCCTTTAAAATTATCTTTAATTAAGGCAAATTTGAAAATTTAAACCATGCTAAAATTTATATTTTCATGTTAAATATTTTTATCCATAAGACATCTATTATCCTATATATATATATATATATATATATATATATATATATATATATATATATATATATATATATATATATATATATATATATATATATATATATATATATATATATATATATATATATATATATATATATATATATATATATATATATATATATATATATATATATATATATATATACCCGTTGAAATTATTCACAGGTGGCCAGTATTGAAACAGCCCACCAATGTTGGAGTGGGAGGAAGGGGATAGGTATTCTTTTGAAGACTCAGAACGGTTTGAAGAGGAATCAGAATGCAGCTGGTTAAGTGAACCAGAGTCTTTGTGCAATAACTGGAGGGGCTGGAAAAGGCCGACCATTGTTGGTATTAGTGGTATTAGTAATGGAAGTGTGGTTTCTGCACCTATTAATAATGTCTCAAATGTCTCAAAGGAACATAGTAAGTTTATTATTTATTATTATTAATCTTTGGTATATTATCAGGCATCATAATTTACCCTCCATTCAGCAACATTTCTCAACATTTTAATATCCAACGTTCTTAAGATATGATAATATAAATAGTTAGTCATTATCAGGTAAACTGATTTTTTTTGTGAATTCTTTTTTTTTAGAAACTTACTATTGAACCTTTTACTGAACTATTAATGTATTTCAGCCAAATTTGATTAATTGTATCCAAATTCTGAAAATTTGCATAACCAATTTTCAATATTTGTAGGTTTTTGTTAATTTATTGATATTTTTATCTACCTTCAGATGCCTCAATCAAATCTCTGGCAGAATTATGTGCCAGAACTGTGGCAGCCCATATACCCTTTGAAGTTGTTGAACAGATGATGCCAGTTGTACCTGAACAAATTCAACTATGGATTGCATATTGGAGTTTTCCTGATAATGAAGAAGATATAAGACTTTATTCCTGTTTGGCAAATGGAAATGCAGATGAATTTGTTCGGGGAGAAAACTTGTACAAACATACCTGTGTAGAAGAAATGTTGCAAATAGGTAAGTATATTACTGATAATTCTTAAAATATGTAATAGAGAAGTAACTATTTTAGTCATCACTTTTAGAAGGAAGAAAGGAAATTATATGATTTTCTGGTTTTCTTGTCTGTTTTGAAGTTACTATATAGTGTTGTTGTTATGAGCAACGAGTTTTATTGCTCAAGTATTGTGGATTTGAAGTTGGTGGAAGTGGATGCAGTACTAAAAATCTTTTGAATCTTTAAATCTTAAATTTTGAGTGTTTGTTTCACTAACTTTATTTTATTTTTAAAAATTGAAATTGAATAATTGTTTAAATACCATCCCGAGTCCTCTATTTTGTCAACTGAAAAGTGAAAATTTTAATAGCATGTCTTGATGTCTTATTATATATTACATCCATAACTCTCTTGTTTAAATGATCTAAGTTTCTGAAACCAAAAATGATGCATTGTATTATAGGGCAGCTTGATATGTTGCATTATTTGGAAAGTCTCCTCCTTGAATAAGGTTTGACTCATGAGTAGTGGCTATTAATTAAAAGTAAATTTTCAACGATGATAAATCCTTTCTTGTAAAAAAATAGTCTCAAACTAAGTCGGTAGGTAAAATAAGACTAATTATTTTCTTGACAGATTCATATAACTTTAATTGGCCAAGGGTATTGGTTTTCGTGACTTACCTTTTGCAATTAAGAATAAAAAATAGTCTGCTTTTGCTCCAGCCTTACGAAATGGACAAATTGCAGTCTTATTTTTGAAGATAGTAAAAGTATGATAACTTTAAGCACAATCCCCACAAGCCTTATTACTATGACTTTTAGAGTTTAGAAAAGCAACTTTTTTTCTATTATTATTTTGATAGTGTGTAAAATATTCTTTGGAAATGAAGGAAAACGAATGTTAGTTATTACCATGGTTATATATAATTTCAGGGTTCCATCTTAGTGCAACAGTAAACATGCAGACTGGCTCCAAAGGGAAATACAAAGTAGCAGTTGCCTTTGATCGTGGTCGTATTACAACCTGCAATTGTACTTGTAGTTCTACTGCATCTTGGTGTTCTCATGTGGTTGCCGTTTGTTTGCATAGAATTCATCAGCCTAAAAATGTAAAATTAAGAGCTCCAGTTAGTGAATCGTTATCGAGACTGCAGCGTGATCAACTTCAGAAATTTGCTCAATATCTTATAAGCGAATTGCCTCAGCAGATTCTTCCTACTGCTCAAAGATTAATTGATGAAATTCTATCTAGTCAGTCTTCTGACATTAATACAGTGTCAGGTGCTCCAGATCCTACAGCTGGAGCTTCTGCTAGTGAGCAAACAGCTTGGTGGCTTGATGAGAATAATCTTCATGAAAATATTCACAAAATACTTGTAAAATTTTGTGTTCCTTCTCCCATGGTCTTCAGTGATGTGAATTATTTAAGCTCAACGGCACCACCAGTAGCTGCAGAATGGCAGTCACTCTTACGTCCTCTTCGTGGTCGGGAACCCGAAGGGATGTGGAATCTCCTTTCAATAGTTCGAGAAATGTTCAAAAGACACGATCATAATGCGATTCCATTACTTGAAGTAATAACTGAGGAATGTTTAGCTACTGAGAAGGTTAGTTATGTAATACTACACATTGATAATTTTTATCTAAATTGCCAATTTTCATTTTAATATTTTTAAGTAGATAAAAACAAAATTATCAGGTGAAAAATATTTCCGATTTTAAACCTTTTTCGGAAGTTTAGTTTCACAATTTTAAAGTATCTTTATTTTATAATAATAATAATATTAAATTAATTGATTTAGATATTGAATTTTTATTAGTTTAAAAATGTATTATTAGAAAGTTGGAGTTCTTTTGAAGTTGAAAGAATTAATTTAGAATTTGATCTTTTTATAAAACTTATTAATAATCTATATATATATATATATATATATATATATATATATATATATATATATATATATATATATATATATATATATATATATATATATATATATATATATATATATATATATATATATATATATATATATATATATATATATATATATATATATATATATATATATATATATATATTTACACTTTCACCTTTCTCTCTCGTTGGGTTGTGCCCTCCACAATTCCCTAATACACCCTAAACCCCCCCCCACACACACACACACACCCACCCTCATCAACACCCTCCATCTCACTCTGTCCTCCGCAACTCTCCTTCCTTCGTCAAAACTCAAACCCCTTTACCCCAATTTTCACTTTGGGCTTCCTCTTCCCCCCTCCACCTCAAATCTAAGTACCCTGCCCACAATCCTATCGTCATCCATTCTACACACACATCCAAACCACCTTAGTGCACCCTCTTCCATCCACACACTTCCTTATTCTCTTGTTTCTTATCCTATCTACCCTTCTCAATCCCTTCATCTCAAACACATTCAAACTTTTTCTCGCTTGAGCATTCATCATCCATGTTTCACATCCATACATTACGGATGGCAAACAATTACACTCAAACATTCTTACCTTAACTCTTTTGATATACTCCCCTTTTTCCATAGCTCTTTTTAATCCTCCCCATCACTTTCATTCCTTCCACCTCTCTATTCTTAATATCCTTTTCCATTCTATCTTTTCCCTCCACCAACATTCCCAGACATTTGAACTCTTCCACCCCCTCAAATCTCTTTCCTCCCACTTCTTCACTCCCCCCCTCATCTTCCCCTCTCACCACTTCATCCCCACCTCCAAACCTCACTACTTTTTGCTGGATTTACCTTTAATTCCTTGTTTGCACATTTCCCCACAAATTCTTTCACCAACATTCTCAACTTTTCACCAGACTCCGCCACCAACACCTCATCATCTGCAAACAGCAAAACATTTACCTCCCATTCACAATCCATACTTCTCAGCCTAATACCTTTCTCCTCTGTCTCTCCATTTCCCTAACTACACCATCCATCAACAGATTAAACAAAACAACACACTTTAAATAACATTAATTATCTTCACTATTACAAAATTATAATATATATATATATATATATATATATATATATATATATATATATATATATATATATATATATATATATATATATATATATATATATATATATATATATATATATATATATATATATATATAACAAGGTTATGCATATAATTCCAGATTCTTGTATGGTGGGTTAATACTAGAGTAGCTCTTCATTCAGTAAGTTCTGGCCATGGTGGAAAAAACAATGTAAATTCAAATAGTCATGGTAGTCAGTATGCATGTTCATCTCTTTGTGATGAAATTGTGATTCTATGGAGACTTGCAGCACTTAACCCTGCGCTTTCTCCAAATGAAAGGGAAATGCTGATGAGGCAGTTCAAAGAATGGCATTTAAAAGTAATGGAAAAGGTGGCCAAGAGTAAAGGTAATTATAAATTGTTACACGTTTTTGTCTTTTACACTCTTTACTCCCATTCTCCACCTTAATGTAGCTTTATTGTTGCTAGCTTGAGAACCTTTCCATTGATAATTGTTAATTCTACTTATAAACACAACTTTTTTTCAATTTAAAGTTGAAATGAGTATTTGCAAAACATTTTAGTAACTGATATTTTTGGGGGGTTTGTTTTATTTATATTATCATCAGTAGCAAATGATAATTTGCTCTTTTTAATTGTGCAGCTTTTAATTGTATTTTGTTTTCAGAAGCTGGAAATAGCAATCCCAATAACCGAGAAAGTAAGAAAGGAGGAGATATTGAGGTGTTTCCTGGTTTTAAGCCTGCCATTGAAGCTTGTTTACTCGATTGGGATGATTACCCTCTTCCTGGAATAACATACTCACCTGCAGCTTCACGTTATTATTGTCCTGTAATGTGTTGTAAACATGATCCAAATCATGATTCACATGCAGGTCCAATATCTGCTCCACAGGCTCGTTTACCACCTCAATATGTAGGAATTAAGCGTAATATGGAGAGGAGAATACCAGGAGTGAAAGGTGCCACAGCTCATTGGGTTGTTATGGATGGAGCATCAGCAGTTATGGGACCTTCTAGAAGTCAGAGAAGCAGCAGCGTTAGCAGTGAAGGATTTTGTGATAATGATATGGGTAGAGACAGTGATTCGTCTCAGGATAATCGCTCAACTGAGAGAGATTCTGGTCAAGTATCACGACAAAATTCACGAGAAGATGCAAGAGGTGTTAACATGTACCAAGAGTACATAAGAGAGAGGGAAGCAAACCTGAGGCTTGGAAACATTCATCCTCAACTAAGTGCTGAAGATCAAGATCAAGGGTGTAATGTAGATGAAGGTGATTCAGATCAGAGGGGAAGAGGAACACAAGAAGGACGTAGTGATCAGCAGCGCATAGGAATAGATGGTTATAGAATGTATGTCTATAATCCTCATCTTGTATCAGAAATTTTTGGAGTGAACATTCAGCAAGGTTTAAATGACAAAGATGGGAAACCTGTAGCAGAAAAAAGCAATGATACTTCAAATGGCGGAGAAAAGGGTCAGGATGTTTTTGCTGGGATAAAAAAACTTGAAGACTCTCTTGAGATTTTGTTCTCTCGAGCAGAAGGTTTACACGCCCATGGTCACAATCAAGAAGCAAGTCGTTTGGCTGTACAGCTGGCAGGAGAACTTTTAGCTCATCCACCCAACTTGATGATTGAGGTAGCCACTCCAGTTGCAAAATCAAAGCGGAAAAAGGTTAGATAATTGTTGAATGGAATTTTTACTAACTTATTAATTTTAATTTCAAAGAAATAAATAAATTAATAAATTAAAATTATTTTAATTGATATTGTATAAAACTTTTAGGAATTATTTTTATTTGAGTTAAACAGTTGTTTTAGCCATAAGAATTTTAATAATAAGATTAATAAGAAATGAAAGATTTGGAACAAGAAATAAGGGTAGGAGCTTAAGAATGTAAGGTATTCTTTTTACAAGGTATTAGAGGAGGTAGTGGTTGGTGTCAGTTTAAAAGAAACTTTACAGATAGTGTGAAATAGGGTTAAAATAAATCTTAAAATGATAAAAAACAAACTAAAATGTTGCAAAGTACCATATAAAGAAACATTTTAAAAATCTTAAATATTAGTTAAATTAAAAAAAAAAAAAAAGTTATTTAAAAAATTTTAAAAATAAATATTGTTGTGACTGATTGTTTGAAGTTTGAATAAAAAGAATAATTGTTGTTTATTCTGGAGGAAAGAATGCACTATATATATATATATATATATATATATATATATATATATATATATATATATATATATATATATATATATATATATATATATATATATATATATATATATATATATATATATATATATATATATATATATATATACGGTATATATATATTACAGATCAATCCAGCCTCTCATCAGCTAACTTGTTTAGCTTCAGCTACTCTTACAAAATGCGCATTTCTTTGTGCAGTTCTGGCTGAAGATCCAGAAAATACCCATTTAGCCTTTCAAGTTGCTCTCTTTGGGCTTGAAATGCCAAGACCACCAGCTTCTACGAAGGTATTAATGGTTTTCTGTAATAATTATTTTTTTTTTTTTTTTTTTTTTTTTTTGAGCATTTAATTCATTATTATCTTTGTTATATTAGAATATTGAAATATTTATTTTCTTTTCTTAAACTGCAAATGTTTAAGTTTTACAATGGGAAAACAATTTATTGGGGAAAAAGAAATTTGTAATGTTTAATTTTTTTTTAATTTAATGACAAGGAGGGCCACTTATCCTTTGATTAATAATTTTTTTTTCTTTCTTCCACCAGTCTCCCTTTATTTTCAGCCAATCATAAATATGAAAAGTATTTGCTAGGAAAATTTTTTTTTTTTCTTAAAGCTTTTCTAACAAATACTTTAACGTTTTGTATTAAAAAAAAAAAGAGGGGGATATGAATTTTTTTTTTTTTAATATATATGTAAATAATGTAGCCTGAGTTGATGTCAAAACAAAATTGGATGGGAGATTGTAACTAAGATTGGTAATTAAAATAAATTATTGAAGAAAAAATAAAGCTGAGTCAGAAGATTATTGTTTACATGTAAAGTTTTTTTATTATTATGCATAGACTAATTTTATTATTAATTTACTAAAATATTTCAGCCTTTAGAAGTGAAATTGGCTAACCAGGAAAGTGATTTAGTGAGTCTTCTGAAAAGACTCCCACTTGGGCCTAAAGAGCTGGCTGTGATTCGAGAGAAAGCTGAATTATTGAGGACTGGCAAGCATAACACCAGAGGCGATGCTTTACTTCCTCTTATGCTGGCTGCTTTTATTTTTGATGCTCTTGTCTCTTCTGGTAAGGACAATCTTTATTTTTTAATAGTTTAGGAGCATGTTCATTTTAATTTTGATTACAAGGTTAGTTTCACAGAGATTTTAATTATTTGCTGGTCATATTTTAATGTATTAAATATTAGTCGATTATTATTTTTTATTTTTTATTTTTTTTTTTAACCTTTAGACTATGAATTATAAAAGTGAAAAATATGTTTATCGATTCTTTTAATTTATAGGAATTATTGTCTACTATTAGAATAGTAGTAAAAAGACGTAATAATAAATTGACATATAAAATTAATACTATAACTTATTCATATGTTGTACCTCACCTATGCTAAAAGAATATCCATTTCCTACCTCTGGATGGAATAAAAATTATTTAAATGATGTTTTTGTATTTAAATTTGATATGTTAATAACTCAATTACAATCCTAATTTTTTTTTAAAAATATATACTTTAACCTCTTAGATATAAGTCGCTTTATTCTAGCATTGTATATCTAGTGACTATATTCAGTGCTTCTAGTAGTGTCTCCTAATTGATCTTTTTGAAATATTTTTATAATCTCTTTCCGGCTTTAATTAGCCTCATAATTATTTCTTCCTAATTCCTTATTTTTTTATCAAAAACTTCATTGTATTCTTACCTAACATTTGCAAGGTAAAAATTATTTTATAATTATTAAGATATATTAGGTCCCAAATAAAAAATCTTGATTATTCAAAAGAAAATATGAATTTATTTAAATCTTATTACCGAACAGCATACACCAGAGGTTCAATTGCAGACCCAATTCATTTGTATGACGAAAATCTTGGGTTCCAAGCAGCAGTGGCAGCTTTGGCTATGAAAGCCAATGTATCTGAAGCAGATCATCCATTATTATGCGAAGGAACCAGAAGACAGGTTCGCTTTTTTTCAATCCTTTTTTCATTAGTAGAATCTTAATCGATTTTTATTTTGACATTAACTTTCACAAAGGAAAAGTAATGATATTTGTTTTTTTTTTTGTTTTTAAGTATGATATTTTTATTTATTTTTTTTTTATTATTTGAATTATAGAGAGGTGAATTAGCTCTCACCTTGCTGACCTACTACAAGGATGATCAAGAACATTTGGCCATTATTATGGATAAATTTTTAGATAAAGAAGTTCACCAGATGTACAAAACTCCATCGCTTCCAACATATTATGCTACAAAGCACAGTTCTGTACAAGTAAGTTGAAATATATATACATTAATTGAACTGTTATTATAGTAGTAAAATATTGGGTTACAAATTACCTTTTGTTTAGAAATTTAGAAGTATTTTACACATTAGTCCATTGATATCAGAGCACCTCTGCAATTTGAGGATTTATTATTTTTAAAAAAAAATGGGGACTATATCCATTTATCGATTTTTTAAAACTTTTCTTAGGGTACTGGTAATAATACTGATAGCTCAACTACCGAATTAGCTCATAATAGATCGTCATCGCCAACATTTACATCTGCGAATACTCCTCCAACTCCGTTAAATGTAGTTTCGGCATCAGCACTTCCATCATCATCAGTTTCTTCTGGTTGGACCAATAATGCTTGCCAGCAACATCATCAACAACAACAACAGCACCAACAAGGTAATTGTATAGATTTTGGGAAGTATATTGTGTAATAATAATTCATATTTACTTAATTTTCTGTTAATGAAAGATCATAGGAACGCATACTTGTAATTGTTATTAATTTTAATAGATTTTAAAAAAATAATCAAAACTTGTTTGTAATTTTAATCTTTTATCCTTCAGAAAATAATGCAGAAGTTCTTGAGCAAGGGATTGCTAGACTCTCTCTCTCCCCTCCTCAATCTGTTGGAGGAGCCCGACCAAAAACTTTGAATCCCATAAGGTAATGACATACGTTTTTAGTTATAAAATATTCAACAGTGATAAGGATAACACAAAATGATCAGCAGCAGGGGTAAACTATCAATTATGTGCAGTACTTGAAATTAATTGTGTGTATCTATACAGTAACACATCATCTTTTCCCTAATTAATATTTGACAGGTTTGCAAAGCCAGAAGAAAAGTGATATATATGTTACACTACTTATCTGAAATAATAATAATACTAATAAAAAAATACACATACATTATAATAAGAGGTAACGTTAAATACAAGTATTTTCATACTATGATGCTATTTTGCACATGACTCTTTCTTTCAATTAAACATACTATTAATTATAGTTAATAACTAGAGATATGAGAAAACTTTCAAATTCAACTGCAATGTTTTTAAAATTCTGATTTATATCTTACCAAAGGTACAGAAATAAAGAAAGCAAGGACCACATTAACATTTACTCTCTTTGTTCTTTTGGATTTTATTAAATGCTTATTGAAGTATGAAAAAATATTTGTCCTAAAATAAAAGGTGTTGGGATGTGGTTCTTTAAAAATAGATGTAGGGAGTCTATTCAATATGAACAATTTATTTTTATTTTTAATTTTTAAAGGTGCAAGCTCTCAGTACCATATTTAAAGTCGATCCGGCTATTACTTTTTTTTCTTTTTTAAATCTGTCTCTATATTGTATTTATATTATTAAAATGTACATTTTACAAGATTTTATTCTAAAAGGTTGCAATTGAATGATTTTGATATTTAAAAAAAGTCAGTTTTACTTCCAACTCTTAACTCTCTTTCCAATCAAAGAATCAAAGTATCGAACTTTTGACTGTTACTAAGCAGTTTTTTCTATTCTAAAAATATGATTAATAAGTAAAAGTTTTCTATCAAACATTTTTATTATCATATTTAAGTTTAATATTCATTAATATGAAAGAGCTGAAACTCTATCATGGGATTGGAAAATAGTGCCAAGAATCATGATCTTTTGTTTGTGAATTCCAGGAGAAAAAGTTTGGAAGCCAGATGGAAGAAAATGCTAATCCCACCGACAGGGTGATGACCCTATCTGGAAGTAAATGCAGATACTTATAAATTCATTTTTTTTTTTTTAGGTTTTCAGAGCCAGAGGAAGAAAGCAGAGAGGCTGGGCTTCTCGAATCTTGTAGGAATAGCTTAACAATAGAACCTGCTGTTGTTACCAGTGACAGTACATGGGTTGATGACTATAAAGAATGGGAAGAGAATGTTCGTCACAGGAAGAAGAGAAGCCAAGCAAACATTGGTAAGCTTATGATATATATATATATATATATATATATATATATATATATATATATATATATATATTATATATATATATATATATATATATATATATATATATATATATTAGCTATAACCTATCTAAGAGAAGCAAAATATATATACGATACCGGTTACACTCACAAGGTTGCGTTGATTCGAGTGCCGATGGTATACTGTGTTTATATATATATATATATATATATATAATATATATATATATATATATATATATATATATATATATATATATATATATATATATATATATATTATATATATATATATATATATATATGAGGTGGTGGTAACAAGACCTGCCATTCTTTATGAAATGTTTAATTTATATTTTAGAATCTTACCCTCCAAATCTTTCTCAACGGGGATCTTCATGGGTTAAGAGAGGTGGGCCAGGTTCCGATTCCGGATCTTCTGGAAATTCTTCAGATAGCATTGGATCCTTTAGCAGTGGAGAAAAGGGGTGCTAATGAGGTATTATTTTACTTCCTTGAAATTCAATAATGCTAATTCGTAATGCATAGGAAATTTGTATTTATTTCTCTAAACTTAATACAGGGAAACAAACCTGGAGATTCGCCACCCCTGGGTCTTTTTATTCGCCCGGTACCACATTCCCTACCAGAAAGTCTGCCCGCTGCTAGACCTCAGCCACCTTATGGAAAGGTGATCAGATATAAGGGTAAAAGGGCTTATCCTACAGTTCCAAACCAACCTTCTGAAGCCAGCGCATACTTCATGTTCGAACTTGCTAAAACTGTTCTTAGCAAGGCTGGTGGTACAAGTAGCACCTCCTTATTTAAACAGGTAAGAGTTATTTGTGATTGACAAATAGCTGTAAATAAAATATTATTATAAAGCATTATAAAATTATTCTTCTTTTCCAAAGCCCCCTACAAATACCCAAAACCATAGGGGACCTCATCGAGCTTTGCAGATGTGTGCCTTTCAGATCGGCCTTTATGCCCTTGGGTTAAACAACTGTGTCAGTCCAAATTGGCTTTCAAGAACATATTCTTCACATGTGTCATGGATTTCAAGTAAGTTTATATATATATATATATATATATATATATATATATATATATATATATATATATATATATATATATATATATATATATATATATATATATATATATATATATTGAAACCTCTTTTACGAAATTTTAACTTTTAAAAACAACAAACTTAGACAATAATCATGTAATTATTCAATAAGTTCACAATGAGAAAATATTTTAACAAACATGGACAGTCACTTGAACACTTAAATCTTTAATTTTCTAGAGTATTTCTTCTAAATTATCATTATTCTGAAATATGTAGTTAATACTAATCTATCTATCTAGACCTACTCTTAATTTTAATACTTTTACATTGTGATTGCTCAAGGTAAAGGTGCTATCATCACTATATATCAAGGTCACTCCATCATTTTTTTTTTTTGCTTGGACATCTCCCCATTCCTCCTAACAGTTGAGCCTAGCAATATTACTGGCTCGATTGAGGCAGGCATCATCATGCTTTCAAACTACTTGGTTTTCCTCTAGAATTGTTGATTCCTTTTTTTGGACCGTTAGCTCTATGCACAGTGTGCATAAATTTTTTTTTTTTTTAATGTCAGTAACTTTATATTCTTAATTCAACTTAATAATAACCATACTATTTAAAAAAAATTTCATCCGCAATATATATATATATATATATATATATATATATATATATATATATATATATATATATATATATATATATATATATATATATATATATATATATATATATATATATATATATTATTTTCAGATCAAGCCACAGAAATTGGAGCCTCTGCCCTTTCTTTCCTGATTGATACCTGGGAAGGACACTTAACTCCTCAAGAAGCTGCTTCAGTTGCCGACAAAGCTTCAAGAGGCCGAGATGCGAATACAATAAGACAAGCTGCACGTTTGGCTCTTTCTTGTTTGCCACATGCCCATGCCCTCAATCCTAATGAGATACAGAGGGCCATTGTTCAGGTATATTTATATTAATACTATCTATCTGCCATTGTTTTTCTGGTTTTTGTCAAAGCTCTTGTATAAATCTTTGAAGTTATCTTTAAAGCTTTTAAATTAATGTGTAGAAGAACTTTAAAAAAATTTTAGTGATGAATCTAAATTTGTGTAGAATAATATAACTTTTTAAATATTTTTATATTAGTGCAAAGAACTGAGTAGCAACATGTTAGAAGGAGCGTGTCTTGCGGTAGAGAAAGCTGCCAAAGGTGGAGGAGTTTATCCTGAAGTTTTATTTTATGTTGCCCATTGTTGGGATGACCTGTATGAGACTAGAAATAAGCATCAGTCCAGACAGAGTATGAGAAGAGGTCTGCAAAGGCAACTTGAAGAACAGCAGCAGCAGCAGCAGCATCAACACCATCCCCCTCCTCAAGTTGTTGATGACCATCAGCAACAATCAAATGCTCATCAAGATGGGCATTCTGGAAATATTAATCTTATCCCTCCAGTCCCTCCTGTTGTCACTACAGGAAATTCTGGAAACACTTCTGTCACCAGTTCTGGAAGTCATCAGTCGCAGCATCAACAGCAAGCCCAAGTTTCTTCTATTGAAAATGTTGCACAGTTGCATCCTTCAGTAAGTTCTAGTTTGGTCTTGTTAATGAATTTTAGTCTTTAATATCAGATTTAAAATAAGAGAGAGGCTTGAAAATAAATAAGGATGTCAATTTTCATAGTAAAAATCTCACATGAATTCGATATTTTTCAATGTACAAAAGTAAAGTTTATATTTTTTATAAGAATATTAAACCTACTGAGATTACATGTAGCTTACAAGTTTTAATTTTGTGATAACCATTAAAAAAAAAAATATATATATATATATGTATTGATCGTTTTTCACATTGTGTTTGTGTTAAAAGTCTACAAAATATTTCAAAGTTAAAATTTATGCTATAGTTAATAAAACTAACTATACACTTTTCCAAAGATTTATTACAATACATTAAGTTCATGTTGAACTGAAGAAGCGATCAGGGAATTTGTATTGTAGAATATCTTTTTATTTTTATTACTACTAATAGATTCTTTAACTTATTATTATAGGTGTCTGTTGGCATAAGTGTGACAACTATTCACGCTACGAATGGTGTTCCAACTTACCCCATTGGTGCCCCTGGTACATATGGAATACCCGGGCTTCCCTATCCCTTAGGTTATAATTATATCCAGAGTTTGCCTCCTAGTGTATCATGCATAAATCCACAACTTCCCGTCCAGGTAAGCTATAAACGTGTTTGAGATTTTTTACAAGATACTCGGTTTTTTAAAATCAGTGTTTTAAATATTACTTAGGAGTGAAGGTACATTTTACATTTTTTTTTGACTTTGGGAAAAGTTTTGATAAGTCCTTATGGGTTTTGTCTATATGCAGTGATTCATTTCTTCTAGTTTATTTGGTTGCCTGTCATTAAATATCATGTTTATAAACTCAGGGAACTCTATCTGGTTTCTCATGAATTTTGAAACTTTAAAAAAAAATGTTTAGAAAACAAAATGACTTGAAAAGTCTTTCTCTGTAGTTCTTACTCTTGTAGGAGTTAATATGACTGCTTAATAATTCCACTAAGAGATTTTAAAGCCATTTCAAATTGTACAATATATTTATATAATTATATATATATATATATATATATATATATATATATATATATATATATATATATATATATATATATATATATATATATATATATATATATATATATATATATATATATATATATATATATATATTCTTTTTCAGATGTTCATTCAACCACAAGGGGTACCGTTTAACGGAACCCAAGGGGGAGTCTCTCAAGGTCTTCTTCCTCCCCCACCTCTTCAGTCCCTCCAATATTATCCCCCCGTTTCTATTCCATCAAGTCTCGCTCAGGTCAGCATTTTTTTAGTGAACTGCATATATATATATATATATATATATATATATATATATATATATATATATATTATATATATATATATATATATATATATATATATATATATATATATATATATATATATATATATATGGATTCGAACCTTGACCTCTAAGCTGGTAAGACAGTGTTACCTCTAACACGACAGTTCTAAAGGAAATCTCATTGAGGAAGCTCATGAACACCTACCATGATTACTAACTCAAAGAACCCCTGAACCTCACCCCGACCGCACACGGATACAGGGCAATAGGTCAGCTACTATCCCCTTCAACCACACTATATGCGTCAGTAATAAAACCACGAACCCTAGAGAGAAATTTATAATTTCAATTCTGCTAGTATATATAGCAGACTTGAAATTGTAAAATTTCACTTCACAGTTTGTGGTTTTCTTACTTAGGTACATTTTCTGTGGTTGAAAGGAATAGTAGCTGACCTGTTGCCCTGTATCCGAGCGCAGTCGGGGGAGTTCTTTAAGTTTGTCATCAAAGCGGGATTTTCATGGTTTCTCAATGCAATTTCTTTTTGTACTGTCGTGGTACAGAGGTAACACTCGGTCTTACCAGTTCAGAGGTTAGGGTTCGAATCCCCAATAGAAGACTTGAAATTGTAAAATTGCACACAAAAAAAAAAATTTAATTATATATATATATATATATATATATATATATATATATATATATATATATATATATATATATATATATATATATATATATATATATATATATATATATATATATATATTATATATATATATATATATATATATATATATATATATATATATATATTGAAAATAAATGTACTATTACAGGGATCCAACGGTTCAGTATCTGTACAGCAAGGAATGGGGTCATCTCAGTTACAAGGGGGAAGTCAGCCTCCCCTTACACCTCCAAATTTGCCCCCTGGCTCTGTTCAAACTACTATGCCACAGGCAACTGGTTTAATACAGACAAGTCCTCCTCACCCCTCGCAGCAGGTAAGTATTATGATATTAGAATATTTTCCTTTTTGTTTGCTATTATTATTATTTTCTTATTTTTATTATTTTCGTCTCAGGGCTATTATTCGCTTCCTTATTCTGGGCCACTTCCACAAAGTGGTTTCCTCGGCGCGGGACCTTCACAACCTCCCCATCCAGCGGCAGCTATTTTACCCTTTGTAAGGGCACCTTCCACTTCTATCGTCCAACATCAGTCCCAGCACCAACAACCCCAGGCTCAGCAACAGCAGGTAAGTATATATATATATATATATATATATATATATATATATATATATATATATATATATATATATATATATATATATATATATATATATATATATATATATATATATATATATATATATATATTATATTTATTTATTTATTTATTTATTTATTTTCGATTATCATTGGGATGTAGTCAGCAGCATCAGCCGCAACAACCACCACCACAGCAGCAGCAGCAACAGCAGCAGCAGCAACAGCACAACAACAACAACAACAACAGCAGCAGCAGCAACAACAACAACAGCAGCAGCAGCAGCAACAACAACTCATTAATAATTCTGGCTTGATGCATTATCTTCTAAGCGCATACCGAGTGGGTATGCTAGCAATGGAGACTCTTGCTCGAAGGGTTCAGGATGATAGACCTCAAGCAAAGTATGCCAGGAACCCTCCATATGGAGAAGATGTCAAGTGGTTGCTTGGTGTAGCCAAAAAGCTAGGTTATATTATTATTTATATATATATATATATATATATATATATATATATATATATATATATATATATATATATATATATATATATATATATATATATATATATATATATATATATATATATATATATTAATGGGAATGGTCCTCAGGATTTTGAATACACACCAGTTTGGTTAAAAAAATAAATTTAAATGCAAATTTTACTGGTTGATGGTAATGTAGTTGTACTATTTTTATAGAACGTAACGTAAAATACTGTAGGATTCAGACAACGTGTTTTTGTTATTTTCAATTACGTAGATATCTAAATTTATTATCAGAATGGGAGTGGTAGATGGTCCCAGTTGTGTTTTTTGAAGGAAAAGGTAGTGAACTATTTATGGGGACCTTTGCTTAGTAATCTGGGAAATCTCGACATAGTTGGTAACCATACCATGTAAATTTTTAGGATATTTGGGAATTATTAAAAATAAGATGCAAAAATTTTGAGATGTAAAAGACAATAAATAATTGACTTAAAATATTGGAGGTAATTTAAAAATTTACCGAGATGAGAGTGTAATAGGAAACTAGTTGAGAGTTAAAAAGTTTAAAATCAGTTGAAAATTAATTTAAAAAAAATAATTTATCAGTGCTTTCATTGACCAGAGAAACTTGTCGTGAACGGTTTTTCAAGTTGTTCATAGAGTTGGTTTGACCCTATTATTGGGAAAGATGGGAAGAAGGGTTGGCAAGGGTAGACTTTACCACCTTAGTTTTCCCTGAGAAAAAGGTTGTTAATACTGGGAATAATTTCAATGTTAAAATTAGAGCAACTTTTACCTATTAAATTTAAATACTATTACTGTATTACATTGGGGTATTTGGTTTATTGCTAGTATGTTGCATTGAATTAGATAATGAATATTAGCAATTGAATTCTAATATCTTTATATCAAGCTAATATTATATTTAGGTGATTAAACAGTAAAATTATAATGACTTGACAAGTTGACAGACTTGTACACAGTACAGAGTCTGTATTAGCTTGATATAATGATATTAGATTGAAAGTTTTCCCAACCAACTCTGATGGGGATGGGGAGAGGCGGTATGAAAATGTGCCAACTTTGTTGATTTGTTTTCTTTTAAAAACAAATAACTTATTATGTTGTAAATATAAATAGTTACAATATTAATCTCTCATGCAATAAAATCCATTCTGACCCCTCAGTCAATATTGCCCTCTTTTCCAATATTTGTATTGGAAAAAATGCTCCACCTAATATGCAAATGACCTGTGAACCTGGGGCACTGCCATGGTATGAATAGGAGTAAAGTTGCTTGTTCTGCGAAGTTTCACGACTCCCATAAAGGAGAATTATTTCACCAAAGAAAAATTATTTTTTTCAGGAACTCAGTATCTTCATCAGTTTTGTTTGTGCTCTGTTAATAGTGTTGTATCTCCATTTGTACTTTATGACCTTGCTGTTGAAGTTGCAGCTTATCTGTCAAGGAATTCGCCACCACTCTACCATCAGCCATTGAGATCTCCAATTCTTCAACCACTTGTTCAGAAGTGTCAGCAAATGTAAGTTTGGAAACCTGGTTGTTAGTTTTAAGGTAGTTCTTTTAAAAATATAAAATTGTTCTAAATGTTTGAAGAAAAGGAAAAAAAAATCTCACCTTATATAAAATACTTATAAAACACTGAATAGTTTATTTAAAGCTAGAGTTCTTTTCTGAAACTAGGAAAACAAGATAAAAAATAGACAGCAAATGTAAGTTTGGAAACCTGGTTGTTAGTTTTAAGGTAGTTCTTTTAAAAATATAAAATTGTACTAAATGTTTGAAGAAAAGGAAAAAAAAATCTCACCTTATATAAAATACTTATAAAACACTGAATAGTTTATTTAAAGCTAGAGTTCTTTTCTGAAACTAGGAAAACAAGATAAAAAATAGACATCTTATATAACTCCCTTTATCGACCACTTTTAGTAAGTGCTTGACAAGGAGAATTAAGCGGAGGGTTAACCATTTTACCTTTTTAATTTTATCTTTTACCTTTTTTTCATGAGATTGTAATTTCAAAAATTCTAGATATATATATATATATATATATATATATATATATATATATATATATATATATATATATATATATATATATATATATATATATATATATATATATATATATAATATATATATATATATATATATATATATATATATATATATATATATATATATATATATATATATATATATATATATATATATATATATATATATAATATATATATATTATATATATATATATATATATAATATTGTGTGTAATAGGTTTATCCAGTGTACACATTTGAAAATGTACTATATCACACCAACGGGATTATTGATGAATTAGATGGAGGAGAATCGTACAAAAATACATGTTATTATAGTGTTTGTTAGGTCAGTCATTGTAGTTGAATGATAACAAGTCAATAAAGTCTTTCGGTTATCTATACCTTTATCTTACACTCGGCAGGCCGACATTAACTATTTCACCATTTGTACTCAGCGTAACTTTACTTTTGTATGCTTTTTTGGTCATATTTTTTTACTCTTTTTACGATAGCATTACTATTAGACTATTCTGTGTTCCTTCGTTCTCTTCTCTTTTCATGTAATGACGTTGAACTCTTACTTGCGTCTTATTATTATTTATTATACCTAATTTGTATTGTATTATTATTTGATCTGTTAAAGTTATTTATTTATATTATATAAACTTAAATATTTAAACTAATTCATATCATATCTTATCTATATTCATTACATTTAATGTATTGATTGTTACTATTATTATTATTATTATTATTATTATTATATTATTATATATTATTATTATTATTACTATAATTATTATTATTATTTCTATTAAGTTTATTATGTATATATTATACCTTTGTTCATTATTATTATTATTAAATTTTTTTTTTTTATTGATTATTATTATTATTAAATTATTATTATTATTATATATTATTATCCTTTATTTCTATTATATTATTTTTTAAAATTCATTATTATTAATTATAAAAAAAAATATTATTATATTAATTATTATGTTAAATTTAATTATTAATAATTATTATTAAAAATAAAAATTATTTTTTTTTTATTTTTTCTTTATTTCACCTGTCTTTTCCTTTTCATCTCCTCTTCTTCCTTACGTTTTCTTTTACATTGCATTTCAAATAATACAGTAAGAATAAATCCACTTGAGAAAAAAAAGCAAAAATACCAACCGATTTTTTTTTTTTTTAATTTTATTTTATTTTATTTTTTTAATGCTGCCTCTCTCTTTTTTTAAGGCCGGTACTTGAAACTTTTCACGGAAAAAACTGGGCCATACAAGAACAGACACAAATGTACACACACACACACACACATATATAATATATATATATATATATATATATATATTATATATATATATATATATATATATATAATATATATATATATATATATATATATTATATATATATAAAAAAAATTTTTCAAATAAAAATAAAAATAAAAAATGAAAAACTTACCTCAGAACCCCAGAAGCTAAAAAAAACTTAAGTTAAATATTTTAAAATCTGTTGTTATCATTTACATCTTCAAGTATTCATTCCTGTCCTACAAATACTTAATTAATTAAAAATAAAATCATGAATCCTCCATTAACTTTTTAATCTTGGAATAAGACTCTTATATTCTACAAATAACATTCTATGACATCCTTATTACACGAGTAGATACGACGATACCCTCTCTGATGGGTTCTATTCCCCAATTTATTTCTGAAGCTCATAGATCTCCACAGGACCCGGACAGTATACTCTGCTTCCTCTTAGTGTTGGAATATTCCTGCATGTGCGTTACGTATCATAGAATTACTAATCAGAATATTACTCCTCTGTTTCCCCTCTGGGAGTCAAATCATCATAGTCACGATTCTCGCATCATCCCTTCTCACAGATAGTTAAACATATTACTACAACCCAATGGTTGACTGTCACTCTGAACCCTAACTAGGCTTTTCACTCTTTCTAACTATATTCTACTCTATATATAGATTGTGTTCTTGATTTATCCTTTCCAATTCCCAACTTCCTTCCTATGTGAGTCACCAGAACTAGAAATCATAGTTAAAATGTTCAAAATTAATTATTTTCTAATAGATGTTATAGTTCTCAATTCAGTCAAAAATTCATTTAGCCATTGAAGTTCACCTTACAAAAGGATTCCATTTAATCCCTATAAGAATCCTTTTTAATTATATGACACGGTTTCAATTTTCATGAAATTTAAAATTGATATATTGGATATAGATATATTTTATAGCTACTCACAGGTCGGTGGGTGTGCCCGTATGAGATTTCTAAAACACTTGCTTACCATTTAATTCTTACCATTTAATTACTCTTTCAATTGCCATATACCTTATATTAGATATTGAATACATTCTTCAAACTTCAACGCATCATTGTTTATTATTTTTAATAATCCAAAATTTGGTTCTTTAGAAAATAAAATGAGAAAAAATTAAGCTTAAAAAAT
This sequence comes from Armadillidium nasatum, assembly GCA_009176605.1. NCBI lineage: Eukaryota > Metazoa > Arthropoda > Malacostraca > Isopoda > Armadillidiidae > Armadillidium > Armadillidium nasatum. Next base: position 355 of record SEYY01009784.1, on the reverse strand, counting down.
GGCTAAACTTAATGTAGAATGGAGAAAAAGTTTTCATTATCCAAAGACTATTAAACTAATCAAAATATACAAATAAAAGTTTGTTAACCAAAATTTTAGCAAAAAAAAAAAAAAAAAAAAAAAAAAAAAAAAAAAAAAAAAAAAAAAAAAAAAAAAAAAAAAAAAAAAAAAAATAGAATAATAAAAGCAAATATGGAGCCTAACACAGTTGGTCCTAATTTGGCTTATGACTGTCCGAAACAAATTATATAAAATTAAAATTTATGAAATGTTTAATTATTAAATGTTGAAATTTATGAGAGAAAAATACTCAATAATGAACAAAACGAGCAAGTTATGTATAATGTGAAAAATA
>SEYY01009782.1:0-11051 GCA_009176605.1 Armadillidium nasatum | reverse complement strand
ATATATATATATATATATATATATATATATATATATATATATATATATATATATATATATATATATATATATATAAATAGTTTAAATACCTATTTGGATGGGATGTTTCAGCATCAAGAAGCTTCTTAGTCCAAAATGTGTCTTTTGTTCGAGTAGAAGCTTCTCTTCGCGCTCTTGCAACTGCTCTTTCAATATCATTACCTGAAAAAAATATTACTGTTGCTACTGCTCTGAAAGATTTCCAGTGATAATTCTTTGGCTATTATAGGAGAACAAAAGTAATGTTTTGTGTCATTTATGAAATGAAGCTTTTTAAATGTTATTTACATAGGTAAAAAATTGTAAGTCAATTGAGTGAACAATTTTTCTCCTTGACTGATATAATAATGCAAGTATGTAAAAGTTTGTAAAATTAAAGAGTCATAATCATAATTGCTCTGAACTTCTTTTTAATTCGATAGTTGGCTACAAATGTATAATGATTGTAAGAGATTTGATATGAGGTATTTGTTTTTTAAAAGATGAATTAGCAACTTCTATACAAAGTTGAGGTGACTGTAAACTTACAGTTGCTTTGAAGTAAAGGTCAAAAAATGAATTTTTTAAAACTGTACGGTTGAAATCAAACAAAAATCATCATAACACTAAATTACCTCAACACGCGCCAACAAAATCATCTTCTCAACGAACATACAAATAGCAAAAAAAAATATTATCGCAAACCCAACCCTACCAGATTATACCATAACCTATATATATATATACACTATCCTATATGTATATACCAGACATAACAGAACATTCTATGTTCAAACAATATATAATATAGTAGTAGGTAGTAGTAAGTAAGTAAGTAAGTGTATATATATATATATATATATATATATATATATATATATATATATATATATATATATATATATATATATATATATATATATATATATATATATATCATATATAAAACATCAATAAAGATGACAAAACTACAGCCTCTTAGAATCTTGTTTAAAACAGAAGTAATGTGATCTTTCCAAGAAAGATTAAAAGAAATTAAGAGGAGAGATGAAGGTTTGTGTTGTGTGTTTTTGAAGATATCATAGTTGTAGTGTGTGAGATGAAGGAATTAAGTTTTTGGTATTGAAAATGACCATGTTTTATCTGCACCAGAGGTCAGTTGAATTATCTATTAACTGCTACCTTTCAAACTGAAGAGTAATGATAAGTGGAGTCATCGGCAGAGAAGTGGATAGATGAAATAAGAGAAAGGTCATTAATGAAAAGCAGAAAAAGTGTTGGGGATAGGACAGAGCCTTGAGGAACACCACTATTAATAGATTTAAAGGATGAACGGTGTCCGTCTACAACAGCTGCTATAGAACGACTGGAAAGGAGATCAGATAGAAGGATAGATTCTGAAAGAGGGAAGTTTGAAAATGAAAGCTTTGTGCCAGATTCTATCTAAAGTTTTCGATATGTCCAGCGTGACAGCAAAAGTTTCACCGAAATTCCGAAGAGCAGAAGACCAATAATCAGACAGAGGGGAAAGAAGATCACCAGTATAGCACTTTATACGAAAGTTATACTGGCGATCAGAGATAAGATTTGAAGAATTGAAAAGTTTCCAAATCTTCTTGTTAAGGATAGATTCGAAAACTTTAGAGAGAACGGAGGTTAAAAAATGGGACGGTAGTTAGTACAGGCTGAATGAGTGCACGTTTCCTGCAAGGAAAGGGAAAGTTGAAGTAGAAAGAGATAGACGAAATCGTTTACCAAGGAAAGGGAAAGTTGAAGTAGAAAGAGATAGACGAAATCGTTTACCAAGGAAAGTTTCAAGCTCGGAAGCACAAGTTTTGAGAACCGCAAGAGTTATACTATCAAGATTGTACACATTTTTAGTGTTAAGCTCAGAGAGAGCAGAAATGACATCTTTAAAAGAAGATACAATTTTAGGTATGAGTTGGAGGGAGTTGAATAAGTAGGAACAGCTTCGAAATCGTCTAAGGTTGAATTAGAGGCAAGGCTTTAGAGGAAGACAAAACGGCAGTTTACAGTCAGAAGATACTAAGTAGGGATAGGGGAAGAAGCAAAGTTAAGAGATGACATTTTTTTGCAAAATGCCACAAAGGACGTGAGGAAGAAGAACGAGAAAGATTATTACATTTTAAATGGAGAAATGAGTTTTTGGTGTTATGAGAATAGATTTTGCATAATTCCCGGATGAAATATATAAGTTGAATGAGTTTCGAAGTTTGAAGACGAAGATAATCCCTGAAGGCAGCATCTCTGCGGCGGATAGCACAAGAACAAAAGTTAAATCAAGGTTTGTTAAATTTAGTAGAAGGGAAAGGATATGGAACGTACGCTTCCATGCCAAAGAGAATCACTTCGGTTATGCGCTCTGCACACTCCCACGGAAACAGTAATCATTCAATGGAAAATCAGAGAAGTACAACTGCAAATCAGACCAGCTAGTGGCACCAAAATGCCAGAAAGTTTCCTCGCCGAAGGTGACAGTCATTCTTTCGGAAGACTTGAAGAGACAGTACAAGATATAGTGATAAGAAGGTGATAGGATGAACCCAGAGGAGGAAAGAGTTCAGCAGTGTAAGGAGAAGGATAAGAAGTTAGGAAAGATCAAGCATGATGGGTTCATCACCAAGGCAGTCAGGGATACGGATAAGGAGATGCACCAAATGCTGAAGGTTGCTCTGAATAGAAAAGTGGTAGGTGAGTTCACCAGCTGGATCATGAGAACTAGATGAAAGCCATTGGCAGTGGTGAACATTAGAATTATTTAAAATGATGATTTCGGAGAAAGGAGAGGAAGAAAGAATGTGTTCTATTTTGGAGTTAGGATAGTCGAAGAATTTTTTATAGTCTGAAGTGTTAGGAGATAAGTAGACAGAACAAATGAATTTAGTTGTAGAGTTGCAAGAAAGCTTAAGCCATAAAGTATAGAATTAAGAAGACTATATATATATATATATATATATATATATATATATATATATATATATATATATATATATATATATATATATATATATATATATATATATATATATATATATATATATATATATATATAAAATTAAAAACTATACTGTGTTTTTTTGAAGAAAAAAAAAAAATACCTATCTTGTTAAAATAATAAAAAATAGATCCTTTGCTTAATGATTAATGTTTAATTATTAAATTTCTATTTTAATTCTCTACATATTTTCAAAACAAAAATAACTATTTTATTAGTAATAATAATAATCATACTTTTTCCATAGGGGAGCATTCTGTCCATACGTGGTGCAATATAATCATCCATTCGCATCCTCATAGATGCAATGGGTTGACGATTGCCACTCAAAACTGGGGCTCTGTTACCACCTGACATTGGAGGAATTCTTCCTTTACCTCGTCGCTTCTTTTTATTTCTATTCCTTCTCCATTTTGGCCTTCGGTTAAGAATATTTTTATTATTATTATTATTAAAATTACCCGAGCCCATTGGGCGATTATTATCTCTATTACCACTCCGTGCATCATGGCCTCGAGGATTATCACGTCTGTACTGAGTTCTTGCATTGTTCCTGTTTCCTCTTTGTTCTAATGGCACAGGCTATAAAAAGAAGAAAAAAAAATGACAACTAAAATCATAGAAAAATAATTTATGAAACAATCTGAAAAAAATTTTAAGGGTAATAATGCACCAGAATATATATTTAAAAAATCTAAAATAATTCTTATTATTTTATTTATTTTTTTTAAAGGATTTTATATCATGATTAAAGAAAGGAAAATAAATAAATAAATAAAAGCTTGGATTATTTATAGATAGTAAGTTGAGAAACAATATTATAAATTGCATGTAATGATGATTCAACATTTTGGGAAATCCATAACTCATTATTTAATATTTACAACTGAAGGAGATTAAATATTGTTGATACCATCATTCTCTCTATATGATTTCACAAAAGGAAAAAGATATTACTTACCAAATAAAAATATTTTTTTTCACAGAGGATTTAAAATTTATCTATGAGCTGCACTTGACACTAATCAATCTGCCTACCAACGGCTTTATATATTAGAGCCACATAAGAATAAGCAGAGTGATGAAGACAAAGACTTATAAGATATCTTTTTTTTTCTTGGCTCATGATTTAAACATTTCAAAGGAAATGAGCAGAAAATCATGAGTTAATTATACTTCTAAGTATATGAAAAGAATCTTATAAGCAGAATGTCAAGTTCCGAAGCCATCCTGAAAATGTGAAAGACCAGGAAAAATTCCAATGATTTCCAGTTTGTTTTCACAATTTTTTACAATCTTCCTTTCCTGAAGATGAGAGGAACCTACAGAAATTTTTGGTGTATTATGAAGATCCTCCAAAATGAAGATGGGAATGATCAATACAAATTCAGTCACTAAATGCAAGAAAAACACTAATAAATTGGAAATCTTCATGTTTAAATCAGGATTTAAAGTCAATGAAGAATTACCAACCATCACATTTGTAAGAGATAATAACTTAATCCACACAGCACTTTTATGTTACTCAATCACAGTTCCTTTAATAATGTTATAAACAATATTTATTAACGTTCTCAAGAATTTTGTAGTGAAAATTTTTAATTTCAAGTTCTAAAGGTAAGAAAATTTTCACTATCATATGCATACAAAAAAGCTTCACAAATATATTAAAAGTATCTAAGTCACAAGAACAAAAAACTTTAATTCAATAAAAAAAATTAAAAATTTTTAAATTCGCGCACCAAACACTAAAAGATCTTTTAATTTTGTACAAAATAATTAAAGACCCATTTTCTGTTCCAAAAACTTCTGTTCATTTATCAATGATAACATTTCTTTAGCACATAATTAGTTTATTTAAAATTAAATATTTGCCAAAATTAACAATAAAACCGCATAAAAGAGTCACGCACCATAGTTTATATTATATTATATATATATATATATATATATATATATATATATATATATATATATATATATATATATATATATATATATATATATATATATATATATATATATATATATATATATATATATATATAATTGAAGTTCATTCAAAAGAGGACAAGACTCTAAAAAAAAACTATTAACAAAAAATTAAAAATTAAAGTAAGTATATATAATATATAATATATATATATATATATATATATATATATATATATATATATATATATATATATATATATATATATATATATATATATATATATATATATATATATATATATATATATATATATATATTACTACACAGTTTACACAAAATGTTTGCTTGTGGCAAAGTGCTGTTCATAATATAAAATTCATAAAAAAATCAAATTATTAGGAACCTTATTTCACTTGAACAGTTTTATATAATTAACTCTTATACTAAACATGATATAAAAAGTAAATATATTAATATAAATAAATATATGTGACTAAGAATTATAAAAAGAATGACTAACTATGTGAAGTAGGCTTACCTTTGGAGAGTGCCGCCTAGATTTAGATGATCTTCTATAATTGACTTGTCCATGCACTGGTGACCTGTTACGACGTGGTCGATTTTGTGGTAATCTTTCTCGTGCATCCTGGGTGCTTGATAAAGAAGGGATGTGTGAGCGGTTAAACTGAGACCTCACCATTTCTTCAACATATCAGAAACAGTTCAACAAAAAAAGCAACCAGAAATTATCTGAAAAAAGTTTAAATGACTCAGGAAAAAGATTTGCTAAATGTTAATTTTATTTTTTTATTTTTAAATGTCTCCTCTGGTGGGCAAAGGCCAGAGGCCAACCGATTTCCACTAGAGTTTGGGAAATACTGGAACCTGGTCATTAAATGCTGACATGTAATGATACAAGGCACTTGAAAGTGTGCAGGTCAAAGAAAGTTGGGAAAACAGATAAAGAGAGAGTGTTTCCGACTTTAACAATAGGTACATGTAAAACTGAGCATAGCGGTTAAGTCTGGGGTCAGAGAGTTGGACAGAGAAAATATTAGACTGTGTAGAAAGGCGTGTCGCACGAGCCCTTCTCAATGGAGGAAAGAATGTGATGGGATAGTTTAGAAGAGCAGTGTCCATTGTAATAGCAATAGTATAGAGAAAGTGATGCAACAGTTCGATGGGCAGAGACTGAAGAGAATTAGTGAGACAGGAGAGTTGATAAGACTAAAAGCCCTAAATTTCACCTTGTAAAGGAGAGCTGTTTGAGTGGAAACAACACAGATGTGAGAGGTATACTCCAAACAGGGGCAAACAACCCTGGGATGGTGTGAAATAATTCTGAAGGCACCTCAGAACCACCAACCTCTTAGAAGCTTGTTTAGAAAGAGAAGTAATGTGATCTTTCCATGAAAGATCACAAGAGAAAGAAACACTGAGAATATTAAAGACAGATGAAAGTTTGAGTTGTGTGTTTTCAAAGAAGATATCATGGTAGTGTGGAAGATTGTGTCAAGTAGAGAGATGGAGGAACTGAGTTTTTGAGGCATTGAAAACAACCATCATTTCTCTGCCCCAATTTGAAATATGTGAAAGATCAGAGGTTAGTTTCTCAAAGATCACCATTCTACTAGCATCAATTAACTGATGTTGGGAAGGGCATCTTTCAAACTGAAAAGAGTAATGAAGGGTAGAGTCATCAAAATAGGAGTGGATAAGTGATGAATAGAGAGGTCATTAATAATAGGTAGAAAAAGTGTTGGGAATAGGACAGAACCCTGAGGAACACCACTATTAATAGATTTAAAGTATGAAAGGTGGCCGTCTACAACAGCAGCTATAGAACAAATGGAATGAAAATTGGAAAGATTACAGATTGGATAGATTCCGAAAGAGGGAGGTTTAGAAATCAAAGCTTTGTGTCAGACTTTATCGAAGGCTTTCAATATGTCCAGCGTGACAGCAAAAGATTCACCATTAGAATATATGCGGAAAAATAACTAATGTATACCATACTAAATTATTTAGTTTTTTATTAAAATATGTTTTGTATGTAGATTAATTTTGATTTAGGATTTTTTTTTTTACATGCATTTGCTTATTTTTTTATTTACATATATTATTTGCATTTAATTTATTATTTCTTATCATTTGAATATATTGGTTACTTAATCCTTCTGAATGACTTTATAGGGTTAGTTTTTATTTATTTTAAAATTTTTTTTTTTTGTGACAATTACATACAAATATATATTGTATTTTTCAAATGGTGAAAGTTCTGGAGAAGTAAATTATCTGCCAATTGTCAAGTAAAATATTGTAAAAAGGATTTTGTTTTTCTCTCTGAAAATGGAATTATGTTCCTCTGTTGGAATTGGTCAGAGGACTTTGTTTGCGTTCTCTCTCTTGCTCACAATCAACTATTTATTAGTGACTCGAAACTCAGGCAAAGCAGTTATATTAGGGATTTTTTTTTTATAAGGAGAGAGCTCTTTCTTTTCTTTTCTCACTCCTGTATGACTTGTATGATTGCTTGGTGAAAGAAAAGTACCTTTTCTTTAGTGAGGGTAATGTAGAAATCTGCAAATAGGCAACTCCAGGCCCATATTTACAATTAAGTAGTTACATCTCACCTTTCATCCTCTTTTGCTTTAAGGGAGTGAATATCATTTATTATTCAGTTATGATATGGATGTATGTTAGACATATAAATAAGCTTTCCTTTCCTTTGCAGATAGTAAATAGTTTATAAAAACTTAATACTTAATACAGAAAATATTAGGAATATTCAATACAGGAGGTTTGCCAGAGTTTTTAAGATTTTCATCTCCCTTGCAAGGGTAAGTTTGCAATTATATTTGTATATATTAATAGAAGGGTTAGACAAATTTAAATATAACTATTTGTATGGGTTAATGTTTATATTGAATTAAATTTATAACCATATCCTTTTAGGTGCCAATTTTGGAGTCAACTGCAAATCTTGAGCTCATATTGAATGGGGATCTAACTGATGTTAAGGTGAGATGAGTAGTGTGGGATAATTGTTAACTCCAAATTACTCAATTATTCATTTAAGCTGCACCATATATTTAATCTGAATGGTAATTACCAGTTAAGTTACACATACCACTCATTCCTAAATAACCTGTAGTTATTTAATAAAGAACCTACACAAATATTCACATATATGTATGTGGTATCATTCTTATTAATTCATATTTTCATATATAGTAGAGTTTCATTAATTGCACCATACACAAGTATTCATGTTTGAGTATGAGGTTGCAATTATTGATTAAACCATACACAAATATTTATATTTGTGTATGATTTGTATAATTGAGCACTACACAGAAATGTATATCTGTGTATGCAATTCGATTATTTTATTGTAAGTTGCTGGAGTATACAAAAATATTTATATTTTTGTAACTAATATTAGCACATTTTTTTCTATACAATTTAAAGGTTATACTCTGGGAATGTTCTGCATTTGATGTATGCACTGACATGTGTGCCGACGGGTATGCATGGTAGGGTATACAGTTGGATGTAGGGTTTCCAAGTCTGTATGTCACAGTAAAGCTATATGTTAGTGGGGCGCATTCTCATATAGTAGATAGTTCCTAAGTTTTCCTGTAGTTTGATTTATAATTATACTAATTAATCATAACTGTTTTAATTGTCACAAGAGATTGATAGGTCAGCAGTTGTTCATCGGTAATTCTCATTAAAGACACCAGGTTCATACTGAGGGTGTTAGAGCTTTGTATAAGGGAATCCTAAAATTAAAGCCTGAGTGCCTGCATATGTGTTGCAAAATTAAATTCTGGTGAATGCTGGTAATCTGTAGTTTTGGGGTTCTTATATAAAGAGGGTTGTGGTATTTCAAAGATCTGGTAGGTCACTTTTACAATGCAAATACTACTTTTTTAAAATTTTTTAAAAATAGATGAAAAAACGAAAATGGGTAAAACTAACCACTTGCACAGTGGAAAACTAACCTCTGCACAATAATTAAAATTGGCTATTCAATGGTGCTTTTTATTAATTTAAATGAATATGAATAGTATCATAGATTATCTAGAACATAATTTGAAGGAAAAAAAAAAAAATGTTTGGACTGAAATATTAAAACAAAAAATCAAAGATTTGTATGGGAGCAAAATTTATGCAAATTTTTTCAGCATATTCCCTTTGTCAAAATAACTTGATAACTGTATATAGTTAAATCATTGATATTCATTTTGTTATACTTGAATTTTTATATGTTGGCTGCCCAAAAAAAGTTGAATTACCATGAAAACCCATAATTATGAAACTTGCAAAAAAAATTTTGTGAAAAATATTATTTTTGGTCATAACTTTTTTTCTACCCATCCAAAGCTTATAAAATTTTCAGAAGTTGTATAGTTGGGTGAGAGACATTTTTAATTTAGAACAATTTTTTGTATAACCAACAATTTTGATGCTTTGCATGGGAAGTTTTTAGAAAATTTCTTGTGCACAGCACCAAAATGATTGGGAATATAAAAAAAAATTTCCAAAATAAATAAATCGTAACTTCCCCACCTGTACAATATTTGAAAAAAATTAATTTTATATATATATATATATATATTATATATATATATATATATTTATATAATATATATATATATATATTGTAGAAATTTGCAAATAGGGCACCCAACCCTATACTTACAATCAGAACTCCCCTTCATTTCCTTTTTGTTTATGGGAGCTAAATATCAATTATTATTTAGTTATGACTTGGATGTATGTTTGACAGATGTTAAATCAGCTTTTCTTTCCTTTACAGATAGTAAATAATTTATAAAACCCTAAAGTTTAAAATAGGGAAGACTAGAAAATATTCAGTACAGGAAGATAGACAGTATTCATTTAATTTGTCAATTTCATCTCCCTTGCAAGGGTAAGTTTACCATTACATATCCTTACATTAATAGGAGGGTTAGACATGTGAATATAACTATTGGGATGGGTTAATGTTTAGATTCATTTAACTTAATAACCATACCCTTTTAGGTACCAATTGTGGAGTCAGTTACAAGTTTGGAACTCATATTGGATTGGGAATCTGACTGATGTTTAGGCCAGATAAGTTGTTTGGGATAATTGCTAACTTCAGATTTTGCAAGTTACTTGCTAAGCCCAGCCATAGATCTAAACTCATTTAGAACTGAGCAGGCAAGAGAATGCAAACAATCTCCTCTGGCAAATGACAAGTTAAGTACACCCATTCCGGAATTTGTAAATTTTTGTAATTAATAACCTACCATAACTATAACTACCTACTGTAACATTAAGATTAGTTGTATATTTTCATTTGTTGAAAAAGTATTCATTAGTTGCACCATACATAAATAATCATATTTGTGTATGAAGTTGCAATTATTGAATAAATCATATACAAATATTTATATTTGTATATGAGATCATACTTTTGTAAAATTGAGCACTACACAGATATTTATATCTGTGTATGCAATTAGACTGTTTGTGAATAAATATTCATTAGTTGCACCATACATAAATAATCATCTTTGTGTATGAAGTTGCAATTATTGAATAAGTCATATACAAATATTTATATTTGTATATGAGATCATAATTTGTATAACAGGGCACTACACAGATATTTATATCTGTGTATGCAATTAGTTTTCTAAAATAAGTATTCATTAGTTGCACCATACATAATTAATCATCCTTGTGTATGAAGTTGCAATTAATGAGTGAATCATATACAAATATTTATATTTGTATATGAGAAAGTTTGTAATATTCGTTGTAAGTCTTTGGCGCAATAGTGATAGTAATTAGGGTCATAACAATTCTGGTTCACGCATTTTTCTTATATTAGTACATGGTTTCTGAGTGTATTTATATTTCAGTAAATTTATATATTAGTGGGGTGTATTTTCATTTAGTAGATAGCATCCTGCGTTTTCCTGTAGTTTGTTTTTTTTTTCTCTTTTTGTTCTAATTTTTGTAAAGTCATCTGTAGAGTCATAAATCATAGGTATTGGAGGTTTCATTGGCAATTCTTCTTTG
>SEYY01009781.1:0-13921 GCA_009176605.1 Armadillidium nasatum | reverse complement strand
ATATATATATATATATATATATATATATAATATTATAGATGCCATGAAATGGTTGATAGACAGAGAAAATTGGAAATAAAATTGAATAATGCAAATAAATTGCCAATTATACAAGGCTGGAATCCAGATTTGAAAGCAGACTCACACACACACACACACACACACACCTAATCGTCGTTATTAAAGAAATGAGATTGGAGAATTTTCTCACTTATTTAAAAATATATTATTATATATCTATTAAAATATTTATTCCAATATTTATTGGAATAAGTTTTAAAATTTAAACATTAAATTAATAATTTTGCTATTATTAACATTGTTTTGAAGAAATTTTGAACTGCTTATGTTCATTTTCCATTGTTTTGAAGAGATTTTGAACTGCTTACTTTAATTTTCCATTGTTTTGAAGAGATTTTGAACTGCTTATGTTCCTACCCTGTTGTTTTGAAGAGATTTTGAACTTCTTACGTTCATTTTCCATTGTTTTGAAGATATTTTAAACTTCTTATGTTCATATTCTATTGTTTTGAAGAGATTTTAAGTTGCTTATGTTCATTTTCCATTGTTTTGAAGAGATTTTGAACTTCTTACGTTCATTTTCCATTGTTTTGAAGAGATTTTGAGCTGCTTATATTCATACCCTGTTGTTTTGAAGAGATTTTGAACTTCTTAGGTTCATTTTCCATTGTTTTGAAGAGATTTTGAGCTGCTTATGTTCATACCCTGCTGTTTTGAAGAGATTTTGAACTTCTTACGTTCATTTTCCATTGTTTTGAAGATATTTAAAACTGCTTATGTTCATATTCCATTGTTTTGAAGAGATTTTGAATTGCTTATGTTCTTACTCTATTGTTTGGAGAGATTTTGAATTGTTTAGGTTCATTCTCTATATTCTCTTTATTAAGAGCCATATGTCTTCCATAACGTGGTCAGTCAATGTTTATCTGCCATTGTGACTTTTTGGCATGTTCTTGGATAATACTTATTAAAGGGTTACATTAAGTACTAAGCAATACTACACTACTTCTCTCAAGTAGAACAGTTGATATTATAGTGTGTTGCATATAGTACTGTCCCATCTTCTCAAGTTTTTGGTCTGAAATGTGACCAACTCTTTTAAAACCGCTACTTCAGACTCTACCTACCTGCTTACTTGAGATGATGCTATCTTTTTTTTTTTTTTTTTTTTTTTTTTTTTTTTTACAGAACGCCACCACTCACGGGCAGAGCCCTTTTCTTGGAGGGGGCACACACAAGGACAAAACACATTCAAACACATACACACACCTAACACACAGCCCTCAGGTGGGCGCAGACGGAAGCCTTGAAGAGTGGAAGATTAAATACAGGAGGAAAAATAGATGATGGTAGAGAATTCCACAGAATAGAGGTGGCTGGAAAGAAGGAGGTACCAAAAAGAGCTAGCCTGGGATTTCCTACGTCCACACAAAATTGGTGCGAAAGCAGGGCACCCCTTGTGCAACGAGGACGACGCAACGGTGGAGGAATGCGAGAGGCCAATTCCCTCGAGCACCTGCCATTGTAGTACCTGTAGAAAAGAGATAGCGCGCCAACGTCACGTCGCAGAGATAGAGGGTCAAGAGAGTTTGAAAGTAGGGGACAGTTTATTAATCTTTTAGCTTTTGACTCAACCCTATCCAGAAGAGAGGAGGAGCCGGAGCCCCCCCAAATGTGAGAACAGTACTCCATACAAGGACGAATAAGACCCTTATATATTTGGAGTAACTGTTAAGAAGAAAAAAATTCTCGCAATATGAACAGAATTCCCAGCTTCTTAGAGGCCGCTTTAGCAACCATTGTGATATGAGGTTTCCAAGAGAGTTTGTTGTTTATGTTTAGACCAAGAATGTTAATGTTATTTACAGGTGAGACGGGAGAGCCATCGAAGAGGATAGGAAAGTTAGGAGGTGTTTTTGAGAGGGAGATGTGAAGAAGTTGAGTTTTTAAAGAGTTGAATTTCACAAGGTTGCTATGACCCCACCGGGAAATCCCATCCAGATCGGCAAGAATAGAATCGGAAAGTTGTAGACGAGAAGCAACTCTAGAAGTAAAAGAAGGGAGCAGATTTGAAATGAGTAGAAGAATGTAGAGTTGAGTCATCAGCATAAGAGTGAACAGAGTTAGAAGTGCAGTTGAGAAGATCGTTAATGAAAAGTAAGAATAAGGTTGGAGATAAAACAGAACCCTGAGGAACACCACAGTTGACAGAAAAGGAGGAAGAGGTCGCTCCATCTACAAGTTGCCGAAATGGAGCGATCTGAGAGAAAACTAGACAAGAGTAAGCAAAGAGAAGGAGGAAACCCAAAGGAAGGGAGCTTGGAGAGCAGCGACGCATGCCATACCCGGTCAAAATCCTTGGATATGTCAAGCGCCACCACACAAGACTCCCCGAAGTCCCTAAGGGCAGAAGACCATAGATCAGTAAGATAGGAAGAGTATGTCACCAGTTGACCTCGAGCGTCGAAAGCCATACTGGTGATCAGAGAGAAGAGAATGAGACTCCAAATGATCCAGGAAATGAGAGTTGAGGAGAGTTTCAAAAATTTTAGACAGAACACAAGTGAGAGCGATAGGTCGATAGTTAGAAGGGTCAGAACGACTACCTTTTTTCGGGATCGGCTGAACAAATGCACGCTTCCAGCATAGAGGAAAAGTATTAGTATTAAGGCAAAGAGAGTAGAGCTGAACGAGGACAGGCGCCAACTCGGAAGCACACACATATATATATATCTGGTACTTTAGTACCTTATACCTGGTTTATTTCAAAATGGTCTACCAAGATTAGGTTGCTGGCATGATCTAGAAAATGGTCTACCAAGATTAGGTTGCTGGCATGATCTAGTAAATTTTTGGATGCTCTGGGAAAAGCAATACACTGGTGCTGCCTACCCACTAACTAATGAAAATAAAACGTATTGGAGAACAAAATATAACCTATAAATTTACTGGTGTTTATATATATATATATATATATATATATATATATATATATATATATATATATATATATATATATATATATATATATATATATATATATATATATATATATATATATATATATATATATATATATATATATATATATATATATAGACTCACGTGTTTGAGGGCGCCGGATAGATCCCTTTTGCGGATTCTCTTTTACCTTCCATAAATGATTTGCTCACTTCATCAACTCTATTCTTATGCTTAACCACTCCACCCTTCATTACTTATTTCCTTTTAAAGGACTTTCCAAACGATCTCGATTATTTAAAATAAGGAGTAACTGACCTATGTTAATTTTCAAATTCGCAATTGGGGGTTAGAAAACAATATTGTTTTCAATGCCTCATAAACTCAATTGTTTTACCTATCCATTCAGCATAATTTTCCACAATAACTAAACATAATCATAGAAAATACAAACAAACACTTTTCCATTTTCTCTTTTTTCTCATTTGCTTTGATCTGCACATCAATATATATATATATATATATATATATATATATATATATATATATATATATATATATATATATATATATATATATATATATATATATATATATATATATATATTATATATATTTTCAATTTGGTTAAGACCTGGTTGCTTCCTAAATTTATATATTATATATATATATATATATATATATATATATATATATATATATATATATATATATATATATATATATATATATATATATATATATATATATATATATATATATATATATATATATATATATATATATATATATATATATATATATATATATATATATATATATATATATATATATATATATATATATATATATATTATATATCTTAACTTTTCCGAGTTTTCTTCATTTAAAAAGCGAATGATAGCCGATAGTGGTTTAAGAATCTTCTTAAATTCTTTACTTTCATCAGTAATAGTCTTATAATATGTCTGTAAATGAATTAATAAATTATTTGATATTAAATAAATTTATTTAATATTAAATAAATTTATATAAATAATAATATAATATAATATTATATAAAAATATATAAAAATATAAATAAATGAAATATAATATATAATATAGTATTGTATTATATATATATATATATATATATATATATATATATATATATATATATATATATATATATATATATATATATATATATATATATATATATATATATATATATATATATATATATATATTACATTTATTTTTTTACTAGATTTCATTTTAACTTTTACTTTTCAAAACATTTCAACACTTTCCACACTTTCAATACTTTCAACACCTTCCACACTTTCAACACTTTCAATACTTTCAACACCTTCCACACTTTCAACACTTTCAAAACTTTCAACACTTTCTACATTTTCAATACTTTCAACACTTTCTACATTTTTAATACTTTCAACACTTTCTACATTTTCAATACTTTCAACACTTTCAATACTTTCAACACTTTCTGCATTTTCAATCCTTTCAACACTTTCAATACTTTCAGCACTTTCAACAGCTTTTCACAACTTTAAAGAGTATATGAGACAAAGACTCCTTGAATGAATCTCTTTATTACCTAAAAAGATTTAAAAAAATCTACTTAAACTTTCCTGAGATCATTGATTTCCCTTTCTCTTATTTTAATTTGTTAAATGTTTCATTTTTTGATCTTTACGTTCTTCATTCTTAGTCATTTATCCTCTTCCTATAATTATCTACTTCATGTTTTTGGGGCTTTTTTTGTTTCCCATAACATTCGTTATAAATAAATTTTCAATCTTTTCACTCTACAAAAGCAGTTAAAACTCTGGAAAAAATCATAGCCAATGACTCCTGCTGTCACGTCATCAAAATATTTATATACTCACCTTCAATAACTTTACAGACAGAATTAATTGGGTTTCAAACCTAAATTGCCTACCTTTAGTTCAAAACTATTCATAATGATATTAAACATCATTATCGGTATCATTCACACTTGAAGCAGTATCATTCTCTCGTTATTAGTGCCTGTTCCTTGATTCTCAATTTGACACTATCTCTTGTCACTTTGCATATGTCCAGTATACAATATACACAAACAATCACAATGATACCATATGAATATGCATTCATGTACAACCACAGATGTATTTACATAAAATATCTAAAAAACACACATTCATATTGATCCCTCAATTTAATTAGAATCCCGAGAGAACATTTAAAAAGAGAATTCTTTCCATAACGTTTTGTAGTAACTGAAAATAAAACTGATTCCTTACATTAGATGCAACAGTCTAATTTCATTTCCTTTTGTTTTAAGGACCTGATTAAATTTTTTTTTACATATGGCCACATGTTCACGCGTAAAATGAGACAATTGATATATAAAAAATAAATAAATACAACTTATTGTCTACTGAAATTAAAAACGAAGTTTAAATAACTAATAAAAATATAATAAAACTTAAATCCTATTCAAAATTTTTAAAAAAATTTACCAATTTTGTGCCGAAGAATTTGCTTATTACAAAAATTCCGTCTGGCTCGTTCAGAGCTTTGCTTAAATTATAAAATTTTTTGTTCACATTAATAAGCTGAAGTTCAAAAGGATAAAATATGTTGTTAATTGAGTGTTCGGAACCCATAAATCTTTCATCCCCGATAAGAATTCTAATACGTCTTAACACATATGTCTTTCCATTTAACTTATTAACAACTTCCCACGTATCTTGTCCTTTGCTAAAATGAATCTGTAAGAAGAGTTTATATAAATATTTTCATTGTATCGAAAAGGTGTGCGTTGGAACTTGACTTAATCCTAAATAGATTAAGATTGTAGTCACCGTAAATGAAGTTTTAAATAAAGTTTTAAATTGTTTTTCCAAGGGTTTTAAGAGTCGTTCCCATTTGTCTCAGAAATTTTTTTGCTATGATGAAAAGTAGTATATACGATGAGATCGAATGCAATTAGGCTTAACGAAAAAAAAAAAAAAAAAAAACCCCGAACGGACTTTTCTGCATTTGCGTGCAATCCTGCATTCTCAGGGACCTTCCTGACATTTTCTTTGTCGGTTCACGGATCCACCCCGGACCCCGAAACCCCCAAGATTCGAATCAACTTCAGCCTGATTGAACCACAAAGAAAATGGCCAGGAAAGAAAGTGAGGTGAACGCAGCGATTTTGCAAACTCAGGCAACTTCCTGATACCATTTTGGGGGGTTCACGGGGCCTCCGCAAGGGCCCCCTTCCCAGACTTGAGGCCAATTTCAATGGGTTGAACCACCCAAAATGATGTCAGGAAAGAACGTGAGGTCAATCTGAGCGAAGTGATTTGCATTGTAAGCCTAATTGCGGTCGATCTCACCGTGAAAATATTCTTAAATTTAAAAGTTTTAGAACTTAAAAAAAAAAAAAAAAAAAAAAAAAAAAAAGGTTTAAAAAGTTTTAAAATACTTAAGTGACATAAGATAACTTAAAACTAACAGCTATGAAAGTTAAAAGGAATCTAACCTAATATAAAGTGTATTATTTATATCTTAAATTAGAAATACCAAATTTAAATTTATTTATTTATATATTAAAGAAATTGTTTCCATTAAATATAAAGTCTTTGTCATCAGATGTTCGAAGGTAAGAAATAATAAATTATATATATATATATATATATTATATATATATATATATATATATATATATATATATATATATATATATATATATATATATATATATATATATATATTAATTATTTTAATTCTAATTACTCTCGTAGCTCTCTTCTGGCATTCTGAACAGGGTCATATTCCCTTTCATAAAGATAATTTTTTCAAAATTTCTGGATGCCATGGCTGCTCTCTTTGGTCTTTGAATGTCAGAGTCTTAACTAAACAACTTCTCAACAGTCGCTGAGCTGGCTAATGGGGTATTATACTTAATATACAAGTCCACACAGACCTGGTATTCACACGAAATACCTCTCTCGAATGTGAGAATGGTACTGTGGTGAACATTTACTGCAGTTCAGCTATCCAAGGTTTGTCCCAACTTCTCCTCCAGAGGTGTCTGCTGAATATATGGGTCCTTCAGTTTCTGAAATATTTAGAAATGGTATCAAAAACTCAAATTTTTTTAAAAAGTTTCATTTGAACATTATGTCAGTGTATTGTGAATATATATATATATATATATATATATATATATATATATATATATATATATAATATATATATATATATATATATATATATATATATATATATATATATAAAATAAAAGAGATGCTTAAAGTTTGTTCCAAATTATAAAAATAACTCACCTTAGACTCGGACTCAGTCTCATCACCTTCAGTGCCTTGATGTGGAGGAGTAAGATTCGATGGAAAATTACACTTTATTTCCTCCAATATCCTCTTCCTGACAGCTGGGTACTTCCCCTCATTTAACTTACGTACCACTCCGAGTTTGAAGTGAGGGTGCAGGGCTGTTGCCATTAGCAAATCAAAATCATCAAAGATACTGCTGAAGTCAAGTTCAAAGCAAAAGCGCAAAAGTAAATTTGTGCTTTTGCTCTCTTAAAAAAGTTGCTGAGCGCAAATGCAAAAGAGCAAAAATTCATATATATATAATATATATATATATATATATATATATATATATATATATATATATATATATATATATATATATATATATATATATATATATATATATATATATATATATATATAATATATATATATATTATATATATATATATATATATATATATATATATATATATATATATATATATATATATATATATATATATATATATATATATATATATTATATATATATATATATATATATATATATATATATATATATATATATATATATATATATATATATATATATATATATATATATATATATATATATATATTATATATATATATATATTATATATTATATATATATATATATATATATATATATATATATATATATATATATATATATATATATATATATATATATATATATATATATTATATATATATATATATTTATATTTATTTAAAAAAAAAAATTAAAATTGGAGCGAGCTTTCGAAGGGATAGCCACCCTTCCTCTTTCAGGTTCTAGTTTATAATAAACTAGAGCCTGAAAGAGGAAGGGTGGCTATCCCTTCGAAAGCTCGCTCCAATTTTAATTTTTGTTTTTATTTCCTGTGGGGTGTTATACTGTCTAAAATTTTACACGGTTTTTTTTTGTGTTTATATATATATATATATATATATATATATATATATATATATATATATATATATATATATATATATATATATAATATATATATATATATATATATATATATATATATATATCACCATCAGTTGGGAGGTCCAGACGACATTGTAGGGTAATGGGAGTGCCGTTGTGTTAAGGTGTATACCTTAACCTACTCAAATAATGCAGTTTAGCATCGATGGGTGGAGCGTAGGTGCGATATCGACGAAATACGGTAAAATGGCAAACTAGCCAAATTTGTTGAATGACGTAGAAGGAGAGGTAACGTCACGGGTATGCTGGATATCAAGAGTATTGAACCTTTAACGTTTGTGCAAGTAACATGGAGAGGTTACGGCTGAGTTTGACACGTGACGACTATGTGGCAATCACAACACTGGCAGCTGAAATGCACGGACAACGCCAACTGTGCTGACGGTTCGGAGTCTCCCATACAACCATCGGAAGAGTCCTACAGAGGTACGAGTTGACATATGCTCATAGCAGGCGGCCTGGTCAAGGTAGGTCACTACTTGATCATCGTGCCGAGCTGCAGGCTGTCCATCAGACCCTTGTTAGCACGAAAACCATTCTACGTCGCCTCGCGGAACACGGATACCACCCATGGAGGCCACAAGAGGGCTCCCGCTCACCAGGGAGCACCGAAGAGCAAGGATGGCTTTCGCCCAACAACATTTGCATTGGCAGCCCCAGGATTGGGCGAGTATCCTATTTACAGAAAATCAATCTGCACATCTCCGACGGACGTTCCAGGTTTATCGGAAGCGTTATGAGAGCTCTGCGGCATGCACAACTCAATAGGTACTCCCCTTTGGTGGTGGGTCCATTATGGTTTGGGGTGGCCTATTTTTCCATGCCAGAACGGAGTTACGCTTCTTCGATTCAGGGTACCTAACCGAGCAACGATACATAACGGACATACTCGAACCGTACGTTGTACCATCTTCCCCCTACATCGATGGAACCTTCGTACTCATGCAAGATAACTCCAGACCACACGTGCCTAGATGTGTTGGTGATTACCTCAGCACGGTAGGGATTCGAACATAGGACTGGCCCACGTACAGTCCAGACCTAAACCCCATCGAGCATCTGAGGGACACACTAAAAAGGCCGCTGCTACGACTATAGCACCAGCCACCCAGACTTAACGACCTGCGGCAAACAGTTGTACGACTATGGGAGGAACTACAACATTAAACCATCCAGGACTTCATCAATAGTAAATGAGCACACCACACACTCATCGCAGTAAAGGGAACACACCAAGCACCACACAGTATAGTTTTAAAATGAACGCATCACGATTCTCACCTCCAGAAGTTTAAAAAAGATGGGGTTATTTACATAATATGTTACCTCACCGCTCTAAAATGAACGTACCAGAATTGCATTACACTAAATGAACTACATCACGCACTGCATTACTCTAAATTAAAGCATTAAGAACCACACTGCACTAAAATGAACGAATCACCTACCACACAGCACTGCTCTAAAATGGACACTTCATAATTCACACATCATCGCACTAAAATGAACGCATTATGTTCCGCATTAAAATGAAGCAATTCGCACCTTATCTAGATGAACTAAAATGAACGCACCAGCCACCGAGCTGTATCGCACTGAAATGAAAGCATAATAATGCACCGCACCACACTACAATGAACGCATGAACGCACAGCGCACTGCACCGCATTAAAAAGAACGCACAACGAACTGCAGCGCATTAAAATAAACGCAAAACACAGTAAAATGAACACACTGCACTTTTCACTAAAATGACGCATCACGCACAGCATCTCTTTGTACTGAAATAAACTCTCCAGACACCGAACCGCACTAAAATGAACACACCTCATACAGTGTAACACTAAAATGAACTCACAAAGCACTACACAACATTAAAATAAACGCGTAATAAACTGCACCGCACTAAAATGATGTCGCCATGATCCTTTCTGTAACTCACTGGTGGATCGAACAATCAGTAAAAATAAACTAAAACGTTTTAAATATAAATGCATTACATATTACAAATGTAGTTAACAATATTTTAACCACGGTAAATGTTTTAACTTATGATTGGTTAATAAAAACATTTCTAATAATCATAAATTTGAATTTTTTTTAGAACGTTTCAAATATTTATAATGTCAAACTAATAAATTATGGGCTACTTTTAATTAATATTATTAATATTAATGCATTAATACTTACATAAATTTCTTTTTTAAAATATGATGGCATAACAGGCAAAAAATAAAGGCCAGACATGGTTTTGAGATATTTTGGAAAAACATCTTTTATAGCCATGGGTTTAACAAGGAATTGATCGATGTTGATTGGAGATTGTAACGGTTTACCACAGGCTTTGTAAACCTCTTTCCACTTAGGAGGACGGTAAGGGCAGTCAGACTTTTCGTAACAATATGGAGTCGAATCACTTCCTGCTAAATACTCAAAATCTCTCTTAAAAATTTGGTAGTAAGCTTTCTCGTTATAATAAATAAGGGGTGTGCTACTTTTAAAATAGTCGTTATCGTATTTTTGATGTCTGAATATATATAAATATTATATATATATATATATTATATATATATATTATTATATATATATATATATATATATATATATATATATATATATATATATATTATATATATATATATATATATATATATATATATATAATATATATATATATATATATATATATATATATATATATATATATATATATATATATATATATATATATATATATATATATATATATATATATATATATATATAATATCTCCTCTGGTGGGCAAAGGCCAGAGGCCTACCAATATCCACCAGAGTTGGGGAGCATTCGAAATCGGGTCGCTAATGGCCGACGTGATCCGATACACGGCGTTTAAAAGTGTGCAAGTCAAAAGAAGTTGGGAAAACAGATGAAGGGAGTGTGTTCCAGACTTTACCAGTAGAGTACATGTAAGAGTGAGCATAGCGGTTAAGTCTGAGGTCGGAGAGTTGGACAGAGAAAGGATGAGACTGTGTAGAAAGTCGTGTCGCACGAGCCCTTCTCAATGGAGGAGGTATGCGACGTGAGAGTTCAGAAGAGCAATATCTATTGTAATAGCGATAGTATAGAGAGAGTGACGCAACAATTCGACGGGAAGAAAGAAACCGGAGAGAGTTAGTAAGAGCGGGAGAGTTGATAAGACGAAAAGCCCTAGACTTCACCTTTTCAAGAAGAGCTGTATGTGTGGAACCACCCCAGATATGCGAGGCGTACTCCATACAGGGGCGAACAACACCCCTATGCAGAGCAAGCAACTGAGGTGGCGTAAAAAAAAAAACTACGAAGGCGCCTCAGAACACCCAACCTCTTAGAAGCTTGTTTTAGAAAGAGAAGTAATGTGATCTTTCCAAGAAAGATCACAAGAAAAAGAAACACCGAGGATATTGAGAACAGATGAAGGTTTGAGTTGAGTGTTTTCGAAGAAGATGTCATAGTTGTGTGGAAGATTGTGTCGAGTAGAAAGATGGAGGAATTGAGTTTTTGAGGCATTGAAAACGACCATGTTTTCTCTGCCCCAATTTGAAATACGAGAAAGATCAGAGTTCAGTTGCTCCAAGGCCATCCTTCTTGAATCTATCAACTGCTGTTGGGAGGGACGTCTTTCAAATTGAAAGGAATAATGAAGGGTGGAGTCATCGGCATAGGAGTGTATAGGTGACGAAGTAATAGAGAGAAGATCATTGATGAAAATTAGAAAAAGAGATGGAGATAGGACAGATCCTTGAGGGACACCACTATTTATAGATTTATAGGATGAACGGTGGCCGTCTACAACAGCTGCTATAGAACGACCAGAAAGGAAATTAGAGTGAAGGTCACAGAGAGAAGGATATATTTCCGAAAGAGGGAAGTTTGGAAATCAAAGCTTTGTTCTAGACTCTATCGAAAACTTTCGATATGTCTAGCGCCACAGCGAAAGACTTACCGAAACCCCGGAGAGCATTATATTATAATTATAATTATAAATAATATAATATAATATAATTAATATATATAATATAAAGTAGGGAAAGAAGATCACCAGTAGAACGTTCTTTACGAAAACCATACTGCGATCAGAGATAAGATTAGAGGAATTGAGATGTTTCCAATATTCCTGTTAAGGATAGATTCGAAAACTTTAGAAAGAAAGGAGGTTAAAGAAATTGGACGATAGTTAGAGGTTGAAAGGGTCCCCTTCTTCGGCACAGGCTGAATGAGCGCACGTTTCCAGCAAGAAGGGAAGGTCGAAGTAGAAAGGAAAAGACGAAATAGTTTACCAAAGCAGGGTGAAAGCTCGTAAGCACAAGTTTTGAGAACCTCAGGGGGAATATCATCAGGACCATACGCCTTCTTAGTTTAAGCTCAGAGAGAGCACAAATGACATCTTTAGAAGAAATTATAATATTAGGCATAAATGAGTTAGAGGGGGTTGAAGGAGGAGGAATAGCTCCGGAATAGTCTAGGGTAGAGTTAGAGGCAAAAGTTTGAGCAAGTGTTCAGCTTTAGAAGAAGGTAAAACAGCAGTTGTGCTGTCGGAAGATACTAAAGGAGGGAAAGAGGAAGAAGCAAAGTTAGAGTTGACACTTTTTGCAAAATGCCAGAAATAGTGTGAGGAAGAGGAACCAGAAAGATTATTGCATTTTCTAAAGAGAAAAGAGTTTTTAGTGTTACGAAGGATAGATTTTGCACGATTCCGGGATGAAATATAAGTAGAGAGAGTTTCTGGAATTGAAGACGACGGTAATACCTGAATGCAAAATTCCTGCTGCGGATAGCGCGAGAACAAGTAGAGTTAAACCAAGGTTTGTCAGGTTTAGTAGAAGGGAAAGAAAATGTAATGTACGCCTCGATGCCAGAGAGAATCACCTATGCTATGCATTCAGCACACTCTGAAAAACCCCTCCCACGGAAACAATAATTATTCCACTGGAAATCAAAGAAATTCGACTGCAAGTCCTACCAGTTTGCGGCACCGAAATGCCACAAACGTTTCCTTTCTATAGAAGGGGGTCTTTCCTGCGGAAGGCTTGAAGAGATAGAAGAGGATACAGAGATAAGAAGGTGGTCGGAGGAGCCCAGTAGAGGAAAGAGTTTAACAGTATAAGGAGAAGGATTAGAAGTTAGAAAAAGGTCTAGAATGTTGGGTTCATCTCCAAAGACGATCAGGATACGAGTAGAGAGCACCAACTGCTCAAGGTCGTTTTAGATAGCGAAATGGAAATCACGTTCACCAGCTGTATATGAGAGCTAGAAGAAAGCCATTAGGGTGTGAACATTGAATCACCTAAAATGATGATTTTAGAGAAAGAAGAAGAAGAAAGAATGTTGCTCTATTTTGGATAAATAGTAGAAGAATTTTTTATAGTCAGTAGAATTAGGAGATAAAATAAACAACATATGAATTTAGTTGTTGAATGGCAAGAGAGCCTTAATCCATAAGGTGGAAAATTCGGAAGACTCAAATTAGAAACACGAGAACAAACATCGTTGCGCACGTATGCACAACCCCTTTTTGAGGATAAAGACAGTAAGGAGGATACTGAATAGGGTTTGCTATCTGAACGCTCAAACATCTGA
>SEYY01009780.1:12500-15000 GCA_009176605.1 Armadillidium nasatum | reverse complement strand
TATATATAAAAAGAAAATACTTTACTTAATGAGAAGAATCAGAGAAAAAAATCAGATCATTTTCAAATATCGCGTTTCTCTTATATAAAATTCTATCCTTAAAAATAAAAATGGGATAATCACAGTCAAAATTACACCCTTTCTATTGCTAATGAGTTTACTCTTTGCTTGATTATTTCCTTTCAAGTATTTACAATTAAGAATTTGCTCTTTTTTATCTTTTTTAAAATGTTTTATTTTCTTTCCTAGAAAACATTATATACATTCTGTAAATGAGAATAAAAATACATTTCTATCTGTATTTTTTTAGAAAATACAAAATTCCAATGTATCTCAATATCGAGTTCTTTTTTTTATGTATTTCATAAAATGAAATTTCAAAGAAATATTCTTATCTAGTGCAAAATTATATTATAATATAAATTATGAAGTGGCATGAATGTATTAAATAAAAGGATACCAGAATACATTTTTAAATATTTTAGTGAGAAAATATAAACTTGAAAATTTTTAAACATTGAAACATTTTAATACAGAAATACAAAATGAATTTTATAGAAAGAAAGTTAAAAATAATGAGCTTAATACAAATTTCCAGTGTATGAAATTTGGATAATCCATTAAAAACACGTTTGAAAATGTTTAAAAAAAAACTTTTTATCTGTATTTTAAGGGCAAGGGAATATATGCTTAGGTATTTTCATTTTAAAATCAGCATTATTTAAAAATTGTTGAAATAAAATTGGAGTAATTAGAAAAAATGAAATCTATATATATATATATATATATATATATATATATATATATATATATATATATATATATATATATATATATATATATATATATATATATATATATATATATATATATATATATATATATATATATATATATATATATATATATATATATATATATATATATATATATATATATATATATATATATATATATATATATATATATATATATATATATATATATATATATATATATATATATATATATATATATATATATATATATATATATATATATATATATATATATATATATATATATATATATATATATATATATATATATATATTATATATATATATATATATATATATAAAATAATCTTAGTTAAATTCAGACAAAATCAAATACATTACATAAAAATGTATGAAAAAAATTCTTTTTTATGTATTGATAAAAATGAAAAATAAAAGTGAAAAAAAAAAAAAAAAATCTTTTTTTTTTTTTTTTGTATATTAAAGATGAAGATTAATAATAATAAACTTAATAGAAAACTAGAAAATGATAACAACTAGATACATTTGATACTTTAAATTTAAGAGCATCACGGTAAAGTAACAGATTCGCTTACTAAATGGAGCTCATTCGATGAATCTTGAACTTTTTTAATATAATAATATAATATATAATAATAATAATAATAATAATAATAATAATAATAATAATAATAATAATAATAATAATAATAATAATAATAAAATAATAATAAAAATAATAATAATAAAATAATAATAATAATAATAATAATAATAATAATAATAATAATAATAATAATAATAATAATAATAATAATAATAATAATAATAATGATAATAATAATAATAAATAATTATATACCTTACAGAATTTATTTATGAATAATAAGACTTTTACAATATTATAATTAGATTAATAAAATAGATAGATAAATAAAATGAAAAGAAAAAGAGTCGTAGAGACAATAAAAATAAAAAGTGAGATGAAAAACGGATTATATTTCAGTGTTTATATAACAGAAAAAGAGATTAAATTTTAATCTTCATATAATAATCATCAAAAGATTATGATTATATTAAAATCTTTGAAACACAAAATAATTAAATTTTTTTTTTTTTAAAATCTTTGCAATTTTCAAAATTCTGTAAAAAAAAAAATATTTTATCTGCATTTTCAAACATAAAATTTTAGAGGTTAAATTTATAAGATTAGTAGATAACATTAAAACTAATTAATTTATAAGATTTCCTTCCCCCTTCCCCCCCCCCTCCATTCACTGGTAGAGCCCTTTTGAAGAAGAAACAAAGCACAACAATGTCCTTCAAATTCATTTTATCAACAAATAAAAGATATAATGAAAAAGAGTGTAAAATAAAGAATGAAACAATCATTCAATTTAAGACAAAAGACAATATTGCATTTGTCAAATCTTTAAAAAAATTTTTTATTCTATTTAAATAATTTTTTCAATCATTTATAAAATGCAAGATAAGAAAGTAATAAATCAAATCAGATATATTTTCAAACTTAAAAACGTTTCAAAATGATAAAAATCACATGACACAAGAAGAAAAGCCTTATATATATATATATATATATATATATATATATATATATATATATATATATAATATATATATATATATATATATATATATATATATATATATATATATATATATATATATATATATATATATATATATATATATATATATAT
>SEYY01009779.1:17500-22500 GCA_009176605.1 Armadillidium nasatum | reverse complement strand
TCTTTCGGAATCTATCCTTCTCTCTGTGATCTTCTCTCTGATTTCCTTTCTGGTCGTTTTATAGCAGCTGTTGTAGACGGCCACCGTTCATCCTATAAATCTATTAATAGTGGTGTTCCTCAAGGATCTGTCCTATCCCCAACACTTTTTCTGCTTTCCATTAATGACCTTTTCTCTATTACTTCTTCTCCTATCCACTCCTATGCTGATGACTCCACCCTTCATTACTCTTTTCATTTTGAAAGGCGTCCCTCCCAGCAACAGTTAATAGAAGCAAGGAGGGTGTCCTTGGAGCAACTAACCTCTGATCTATCTCTCATTTCAAATTGGGGCAGAGAAAACATGGTTGTTTTCAATGCCTCAAAAACCCAATTCCTCCATCTCTCTACTCGCCACAATCTTCCACACAACTACGATATCTTCTTCGAAAACACGCAACTCAAACCTTCATATCTCCTTAATATTCTCGGTGTTTCCTTTTCTCGTGATCTTTCTTGGAAAGATCACATTACCTCTCTTTCTAAACAAGCTTCTAAGAGGTTGGGTGTTCTGAGGCGCCCTCAGTATTTCTTCACACCACCCCAGTTGCTTGCTCGGTATAGGGGTGTTGTTCGCCTTTGTATGGAGTATGCGTCACACACCTGGGGTGGTTCCACTCATACAGCTCTCCTGGAAAAGGTGGAGTCTAGAGCTTTTCGCCTTATCAACTCTCCTGCTCTCACTAATTCTCTCCAATCTGTTTCTGCCCGTCGAAATGTTGTGTTACTCTCTCTTTACTATCGCTTTTACAATGGACACTGCTCTTCTGAACTCTCTCGTCGTATACCTCCTCCACTGAGAAGGGTTTGTGTGACTTGTCTTTCTACACAGTCTCATCCTTTCTCTATCCAACTCTCTGACCCCAGACTTAACCGCTATGCTCAATCTTACATGCACTCTACTGGTAAAGTCTGGAACACACTTTCTTCATCTATTTTCCCAACTTCCTATGACTTAGCCACCTTCAAACGCCGTGAATGAGGTCTTGTCGGCCTTTAATTAGACCATGTTTCCGACTTTTCATCTAACTCTGGTGGAATATTGGTAGGCCTCTGGCCTTTGCCCACCAGAGGTAAAATAAAAAATAAATAAATAATATATATATATATATATATATATATATATATATATATATATATATATATATATATATATATATATATATATATATATATATATATATATATATATATATATATATATATATATATATTATTTAAAAAAAGGCTCAAAAGAATTGTTTTATTTACATTTGTAACTTTTTTGGACTTCACAATAAATTTAATAGATTAATTTTGTATGATTATTTCCAATTTTTAGTTTTAAGTTGAAGCCAATATTGTTCGATTCCTATCAATTGTCATAAAAATTAAAATGTTGTGATGAATTGAACAAGCTCATATATATATATATATATATATATATATATATATATATATATATATATATATATATATATATATATATATATATATATATATATATATATATATATATATATATATATATATATATATATATATATATATATATATATATATATATGTGTGTGTGTGTGTGTGTGTATCTGTGTGTGTGTAACCAAATCGGTTTCAAATAATATGTTAACCTAAAACACTGTAAATTTTACACTGTGATCAATTGGCGTACCTAAAATATCTTGTTGAAAAATAATTGGAGGAAAATTTAATAAAAAAATTAGACCCATGTTACGTTGAAAAATGATCGACCCAAGCACCCCCAAGCACAGTCGATTACTTTTGTCCACGATAGTACAAGACATCATTTGAAGTTGTTACATTTGTCAAAGATTGATCTTTATATTTTACCGAAAGCAGTATTCCAAAAGTGATATCAGTTATAAATTCTGAGAAATAAATATTTTTAGGAAGTTCAGTTATTTTTTTAATTTATTAATTATCTTAATGATATTTTGTATCCTGTATCTCAAAAAGTTTTTAATTTAGTTAATTTAAAAAAAAATATATAACGAATGAAAGGTTTATTTTGTCTATAATCCGGTTAAATTCTATTTTATAAAGACACTAATGCGAATATAATATATATATATATATATATATATATATATATATATATATATATATATATATATATATATATATATATATATATATATATATATATATATATATATATATATATATATATATATATGGTAGCTAACTTCCCATTTTAAATTCAAGATTTGACGATCGTACTTTATTTGTAATAAACTACATGCCCCGTCAAAGGTACTAAAACTTTCCTATATATATATATATATATATATATATATATATATATATATATATATATATATATATATATATATATATATATATATATATATATATATATATATATATATATATATATATATATATATATATATATATATAGTTTGGCCATTTTGCTGCCGATCTTTTTATTTGTGTAAATAAAAAATTACATTTTCGTGGGCTGTGTTTTGAATCCATAGAGATTGAATATTTTCCCTCGAGTGCGCCTTTGGTCTTTCGATCCTTCGATCCTTCGGTCCGCATGGAAAAGCCTCTTTGCTCTGTCATCCCTCTCTTGTCATCCTGATTGCTCGTGTGGAAATCCCGAATGTAGTCCTTATCTCCTATTGTTAAAATGTATTAAAGACTGTAAGATAAACTGGCAAATTCTTTCCCTTACAGATAATACTTTCGAAAGATGTTGTTCGCTCTCTTTCGGAACGTTTAGTTTTAATCGTCTATTGAGGCTTTGTCAGTAGAAACTCTCCCTCACCGATCGCTCTATCAAATTACGTACATGAAACTCTTATGAGAGTTAAATGGCTGCTTCGAATTTTTCTTTTCCTTCATATGCGAACGGTTAAAGGTACTTTTCATAATATTTATTTTTCAGGGAAGGACTTTCACATATATTGTTAAAAAATAATAATTACGTACGTACTATATATATATATATATATATATATATATATATATATATATATATATATATATATATATATATATATATATATATATATATATATATATATATATATATATATATATATATATATATATAGAGAGAGAGAGAGAGAGAGAGAGAGATGAAAAGTTTTTCACCGGGCGTACTGACGCTCTTGGGCAGTTGTGGCTTTGTCTCGATTCGTGACTTATTTTGAGTCGTATTTCAAATTAAGGTCATATAGCAAGCAAACTTTTTCGCGTCCATACGGGACGTATACCAAGTTAGACCTACTCCAAAATGGACGAATACCGATATATATATATATATATATATATATATATATATATATATATATATATATATATATATATATATATATATATATATATATATATATATATATATATATATATATATATATATATATATATATATATATATATATATATATATATATATATATGATCAAGCAAGATAATACAAGTTTATTTGAAAAGTTTCGTTACTATACAGCATTTGTTGCTTTCCTAAGTTCTTTATGTTTTTCTTTTATGTGAGCTGCAACATCCAGTATACGCCAAATTAGTGCACCTCGTTTTTCACACCTCGGAAATGAATGAATTTATTTCTTAATATGATGTGGGACCATATTTGGCATTCACAGTCGGCTGAATTCGTCTAGAAATTGACAATTATCAGTTCTGGAAGGTTTATAATGGGATGTTAGGCCATTCCTCATGAAAACGACTAAATTCCAGTAGGGATGCTTATGATGGATAGAGATCTCGAACCCTATTTTTCAGTATTGACCACAGTGGCTCTTTTATAAGGGTTTGACGATTGCGGAGGCAATGAAAGATATGAAACCTAATCTGCATGTTCATCAACCCATAATTGGATAACATAAACTGGAAGGATCGGAGCCTTATTATCTTGATAAATTGCACTACCTTCAAGAAACTTTCTATGCTCCATCGAATGAAACTTGTTACTCAAAATTCGTATACATAAATTTTGGCAGCTACATTATTGTGCATGGTGATAGTAAATCAATAATGTTCTTGATAGAGTTTGCAAGTCTGGTATTCAGTTAGGAGCAACTTTTCCAGCTGTTGCTTTCTTATTTTTTGACACAATCCTCCGCAATGCTCGTCTGTCTGCCATAAGATTTCGACTGACTGAAGTCCACACTGGGTGTTTATTGAATGATCTTTCTTGGAAAGATCACATTATTTTTCTTTCTAAACAAGCTTTTAAGAGGTTTTGTGTTCTGAGGCGCCTTCATAACTTCTTCACACCACCCTAGTTGCTTGCTCTTTATAGGGGTGATATTCGCCCCTGTATGGAGTACGCCTCACACATCTGGGGTGGTTCCACTCATATAGCTCTCCTTGAAAAGGTGGAGTCTAGGACTTTTCGTCTTATCAACTCTCCTACTCTTTCTAATTCTCCAATCTCTTTCTGCCCATAGACTTTTTTTGCGTCACTTTCTCTGTGCTATCGCTATTACAATGGACATTGCTCTTCTGAACTCTCTCGTCGCGAACCTCCTCCTTTGAGAAGAGCTCGTGTGACACATCTTCTATACAGTCTCTTCCTTTCTCTGACCCCTGAATTAACTGCTATGCTTAATCTTACGTGTAATCTACTGTTAAAATCTGGAACACACTTTCTTCATCTATTTTTTCAATTTCCTATGACTTACATACCTTTAAACTCCGTGTCTCGAGACATGTCAGCCTACAAATGACCAGGATCCAGATTTCCTCCATTCTCTTGTGGAAATTTGGTAAACCTCTGGCCTTTGCTCACCAGAGGCAACATATATATATATATATATATATATATATATATATATATATATATATATATATATATATATATATATATATATATATATATATATATATATATATATATATATATATAATATATATTTTAACAAAATGTAGCTGACTAAAGAGTAAAGGTAGAAAAAATAACGGAAGTTACTCTGTACTTTACACTTAAGGAAA
>SEYY01009779.1:10000-12500 GCA_009176605.1 Armadillidium nasatum | reverse complement strand
TTTTCTAGTATTTCAAGTTCAGGCAGAGAAAACATGGTCCTTTTTATCACCTAGAAAACCCAATTCCTCAATCTTTCCACTCGACACAACCTTCGAAAACACTCAACTCAAACCTTCATTTGTCCTCAATATCCTGGATGTTTATTTTTCTCGTGATCTTTCTTGGAAGGATCATACTATTTCTCTTTCTAAACAAGCTTCTAAGAGGTTTGATGTTCTAAGGCGCCTTATTGATTTATTACGCCACCCCAGCTGCTTACTTTTATAGGTGTGTTGTACTCACCTGTATGGAGTACTCCTTGCACATCTGTGGTAGTTCCACATATACAGTTCTTCTCGAAACGGTTGAGTCTAGGGCTTTCGTTTTATAAACTCTTTTTGCTTTTACTCTCTCCAATCTCTTTTTACCTGTCGTATTGTTGCGTCACTCTCTCTGTATTATCGCTATTACAACGGACACTGCTCTTCTGAACTCTCACGTCACTTACTTTCTCCATTGAGAAGGGCTCGTGCGACTCGACTTTCTACACAGTCTCTTCCTTTCTCTGCTCAACTCTCCGACCCCAGACTTAACCTCTATGCTCAATCTTACCTTTACTGTACTGATAAATCCTGGAACACACTCCTTTCATCTGTTTTCCCAATTTCCTTGGACTTGCACACTTTTAAATGCCTTGTATCGGGTCATGTCGGCCAAAGTTGACCAGATTTCCGACTTTTTCCCCATAATATATATATATATATATATATATAATATATATATATATATATATATATATATATAATATATATATATATATATATATATATATATATATATATATATATATATATATAAAACTTCCATCAAAGTTGGGGAAATACCGGAATCCTGGTTAAGTAAGTTACAGGCCAAAATGTCTCGACACTCGGTGTTTGAAAGTGTATAAGTCAAAGGAAGTTGGCAAAACAGACATAGATAGTGTATTCCAGGTTTTACCAATTGAGTATAGCTTTTAATCTAAGGAGTGAGAGTTGGACAGAGAAAGGATAATGCTGTTTAGAAAGGCGTGTATCTCGAGCCCTTCTCAGTTTAGGAGGTATGCGACGAGAGAGTTCAGAAGATTAGTGTTCTTTGTAATAGTGATAGTATAGAGAGAATGACGCAGCAATTCGAGAGGCAGATAGAGACCGGAGACATTTAGTGAGAGCAGAAGAGTTGCTAAGACGAAAAGCCCCAGACCTCACTTTTTCATGGAGAGCTGTATAAGTGAACCATCCCATATGTGTGATGCATACTCCATACATGGATGAACAACACCCCTGAAAATGGGGCTCCTGTGAAAAAAAGCACAAAGGTAACTCAGAATATATATATATATATATATATATATATATATATATATATATATATATATATATATATATATATATATATATATAATATATATATATATCCCGTGGGCAAAGGCTGGAGGCCTTCCAAATTCTACCGGAGTTGAAAAAACTCTCTCCTGGTTTGCGGAGTTAGACATGTCCATATACCGGCAAAAAAGGGAAAGTTGGAACAGTAAGACTTACCAGTAAAGTATATGCAAGATTTAGCATAGCGGTTAAGTCTGGGGTCTGAGAGTTGGCCATAGAAAGGATGAGACTGTGAAGAAAAACGTGTCGCACTAACTCTTCTCAATGAAGGAGGTATGCGACGAGAGAGTTCAGAAGAGCAATGTCCGTTGTAATAGGGATAGTTAACAGAGAGTGACGCAACAATTCGACGGGAAGAAAGAGATTGGAGAGAGTTATTAAGAGCAGGAGAGTTGATGAGACGAAAATCCCTAGACTCCTCCTTCTCAAGGAGATCTGTATGAGTGGAACCACCCCAGTTATGTGAAGCATACTACATTCAGGGGCGAACAGCACCCCAATAGGGTATTGGGGTGAAATGCTGAAACTAAAAAAACAAGCAACTGGGGCCGTGAAGTAATTCTGAAGGTGCCTCAGAACACCTAACCTCTTAGAATCTTGTTTAGAAAGTATTGTGATCTTTCCATGTAAGATCACGAGAAAAGATTCACCAAGAATATTAAGAACAGATGAAGGTTTGAGTTGTGTGTTTTCGAAGAAGATATCATAGTTGTGTGGAAGATTGTGTCGATTGGAGATATGGAGAGACTGAGTTTTTGAGGCATTGAAAACGCTGCCCCAATTTGAAATACGTGAAAGATTAGAGTTTAGTTGCTCCAAGACTACCCTTTTCGTGTCTTTTAACTGCTGTTGAGAGGGACGTCTTTCAAGCTGAAAGGAGTAATGAAGGGTGGAGTCATCAGCATAGGAGTGGGTAGGTGATGAAGTAATAGAAAGAAGGTCATTAATGAAAATTAAAAAAGGTGTTGGGGATAGGACAGAACCCTGAGGAACACCACTGTTAACAGGTTTAAAGGCATAACCGTGGCCGTCTACAATAGCTGCTATAGAATGATTGGAAAGGAAATTAGAGAGAAGTTTACAAACTAAAGCTTTG
>SEYY01009779.1:0-5000 GCA_009176605.1 Armadillidium nasatum | reverse complement strand
TATATATATATATATATATTATATATATATATATATATATATATATATATATGCGTGTGTGTTTGGTTTTCTTTGTATTTACTGATATACCGTTTTAACAAATGTTGCAGATTTTTTATATTAATATGCTTTTAGTATTGATGTTTATTCATTTTGATATTCTTTTTAATTTTGTTTGCAGTAATATGGGTTATCTAATTTTGTAAAAGATTTTTTCTTAATCCTTCATGTAATTCAAAATTTATAAGAAATGAAAATATTAAGCTGAATACATTTTCATAAAAAAATGTTAGTTATTAACTTAAGGACAGGTTAATTGGTAAACTTAAAGAATTGTTGAAATTGAAAATTTTCTTAAGATTTTGTTTTCTCTGTTCACCCAATTTTTATGAAATTTTTGGACTAGATACAATTGGGCAAGTAACAAACCTGGTCCATGTTGACGCTACGCCCAAGCTGTGGTCGGGGAAATATTGAAGGGACTTTTCACTAGGCGAGATACGTCAGTAGAAGTTCTGGATTATTTCCTTTTGAACCATCAGTGGAGTAGTGGTCAACACAACGGACTTCCATCTTTTGAGCCCGGGTTCGGTTCCTCGAAATTATAACATCATTAGCAGTTATAAAATTATAAATAATGATTCCACGGTTGATTTATCATAGTGGTTATCAAAATTATAACATTTGCACTGCGGTTTATACTCAGGATAGAACCTGGTCCATGTTGACGCTACGCCCAAGTTGTGGTCGGGGAAATATTGAAGGGACTTTTCACTAGGCGAGATATGTCAGTAGAAGTTCTGGATTATTTCCTTTTGAACCATCAGTGGAGTAGTGGTCAACACAACGGACTTCCATCTTTTGGGCCCGGGTTCGATTCCTCCTCGAAATTATAACATCATTAGCAGTTATAAAATTATAAATAATGATTCCACGGTTGATTTATCATAGTGGTTATCAAAATTATAACATTTGCACTGCGGTTTATACTCAGGATAGAACCTGGTCCATGTTGACGCTACGCCCAAGTTGTGTTCGGGGAAATATTGAAGGGACTTTTCACTAGGCGAAATATGTCAGTAGAAGTTCTGGATTATTTCTTTTTGAATCATCAGTGGAGTAGTGGTCAACACAACGGACTTCCATCTTTTGGGCCCGGGTTCGATTCCTCCTCGAAATTATAACATCATTAGCAGTTATAAAATTATAAATAATGATTCCACGGTTGATTTATCATAGTGGTTATCAAAATTAAAAAATTTAAAAAATGTTGTTGAGTTTTATCGATATAGCGCCATTCAAAATTGACTCTGAATAAGGACCAGGACCAAATATCAAACTGTTAACTATTGTGAAAAGTGCTCCAAGGTAAAGGTTAGATCTCATAAAAAATAATAAATGAAAAAATAGGAATAAAAATTTAATAAATAAGATAAAAAGTAAAATAAAATTTTTAAAAAACTCAGATTAAAAATAGCTAAACAAAAAAAGAAAAAGAAAAGAA
Organism: Armadillidium nasatum; assembly: GCA_009176605.1. Lineage (NCBI taxonomy): Eukaryota > Metazoa > Arthropoda > Malacostraca > Isopoda > Armadillidiidae > Armadillidium > Armadillidium nasatum. The sequence goes on along the minus strand of SEYY01009779.1, from coordinate 3,496 downwards.
AAGGAGAAAAACATTTTCACTTTCGACAAATTTTTTAGTCTTACATATAAAAATTTATATTTCATAAAAACTAAAATTTATGTAATGTTTTATAAAACAAAAGTCTTAATAATAACCCTTTATTATCTATTATTACTGTAATTTCTTCCTCTTTTAAATTTTGGAGAATGGATAATTTAATAATTAAAGCGAATCAATGTTAAAAGTTTGAGATTTTCGTATTATGGTGCAAAATTGGATTACGTCAACTTTTCAGGTGAAAGTCTGTTTTTATTTGAGCTGTGGATGTAGCAAACTTGGCTAAACATTCTCTCACTGAAGATATTGGAGGAGGGTATAAATATTTTCTTGCAAGAGTTGACAGATTTGAGTTTCTTAATTTAAAGATTTAGTGGCCACATTTGTATACTAATCGAATAGGTTTGTCTAGCAACATTTATAGTAAAAAGATATATTATTTTATGAACTTGTTTACTGGTAATTTGAAGTTGGAACCATTGAATAAAGATTGCTCTTGCTGGCAGGATATGAGGCCTCCGCCAGAGCAATTATTTTTACTAAGGATTATCTTGCCTACGGTATCATTATTATTATTATTTATCCAAACTTATTTTCGATTTTTTTTTATTGGTAAGCCGATCTCTGTCATTGAGTGGGTACACGATGTTAAGAATAGAATTTTTAAAGGCATAAATGGTCAATTATAATTATTGACCCTGAGTCCTACTGACTTTGGCATTCTGTATTAAGTGTTCAGATACTGACTTGCGAAGATCACATCTTCCTTGGTGAATTTTGTGTTAAATCTGAAATCAATACTTTTAAGTCATTAAAATTTTTGTTGGATAATCTTTCTTTTGAAAATTTGTATTTTATTCTTTGACTTTATTTTGAATTATTATTACGCACTTTCTTTAAGCTCTATTCAGCCCCTACCCTCCATCTCACCTTTCCTTTCTGGAGTAAGTTAGGAAAGTTTTCACTTTACAATGATATTTACTTTGCAGTATTTTTTATTTTTTTTAAATTTATCTCCCTGTTACTCTTCTTCTAATTGTTAGTCAAGAGAGAGAATAACGACAAGGCCTTCTCGTAAAAGCAAACCAATAATTGAGTAGAGTGCCAGTGAAGCGTCCTTAAAAAAAAAAAAAAAAAAAAAAAAAAAAAAAAAAAAAAAAAAAAAAAAAAAAAAAAAAAAAAACCTCTTTGGATGCCATAAGGCTGTCAACACTTTCAGAGCGTTACGAAGAGACCTTGATTAATGGCTTATGTTACGTGTGTTTATGTTTATCGGTTTATTTAAGATGTTCTTTTCATTGAGATTCTTTCCTAGAGCTTTTTCCTTTCTTTCGAGTGTTTTTTTAATGGCTCTATAATTAAGCAACATTATCCCTTTCTTATCTTTCTTTTAAAACAAACAGAACACTTTAATATGTTGGCATTAAATTACACGAAATGTATTTCTCTTATTCTCTTTGAAAGCACATACTTAATCCTCATAATAAAAGAGAGTGAAAAGTTACACGATAACAATCCTTCTCTTATTCCTCAACTTATCATTTAGTGATAGTTTTATTTGCACAAATTCTCATACTTCAGTGATGATTATTATTATTATATATAACTTTCAACTATTATATATATTATATATATTATTATATATATATTATATTATATATATATATATATATATATATATAATGTCTCCTCTGGTGGCAACGCCCGGAGGCCTACCAATATCCAAAGAGTTGGGAACATTCTGATTCTGGTGCTATGGCCACTGATCGATACACAGCATTTAAAAGTGTTCAAGTCAAAGGAAGTTGGAAAAGATAAAGGAGTGTTTCTAGACTTTACCAGTAGGTACATAAGAGTGAGCACGCGTTAAGCCTGGGGTCGGACAGTTGAAGAGAAATGTGAGCGTGTAGAGTTTTCTCACAAGCCCTTCTCAATGGAGGAGGTATGGAGGAGATTCAGAAAAGCAGTGTCCGTGTAATAGCGATATTATAAGAGAGTAAGAACAAAAGAGTTTATAAGACGAAAAGCCCTAGACTTCACCTTTTCGAGAATAGCTATATGTGTGGAACCACCCCAGATGTGAGAGGCGTACTCCATACAGGGGCACGAACAACACCCCTATACAGAGCAAGCAACTGGGATGTCGTAAAAAAAAAAACACGCAGGCGCCTCAGAACACCCAACCTCTTATAAGCTTGTTTAGAAAGAGAAATAATGTGATCCTTCCAAGAAAGATCACGAGAAAAAGAAACTCCGAGAATATTGATTACATATGAAGGTTTAGAGTTGAGTGTTTTCGAAAAAGATATCATAGTTGTGTGGAAGATTGTGTTAAGTAGAAAGACGGAGGAATAGAGTTTTTGAGGCGTTGAAAACGACCATGTTAATGTTTTATGTATGATAGAGAATGCGCTAGTTTTAGTCCCTAACTTTTTTTTTCCCCTTGAGGTACTTGAAACGATTGTTAAAAAAATGGGAATTCCTTCTTTAAATTGCAAAATGTTGTCAGTACTTTAATAATTGGTTTATTTTCTTTTATTGATTTCTTCTAAATCCATGTGTATAGTCTAATATAACGTTGATCATTCATTCACTGGATAATATTATATAATATTAGTTATATTATGGATTATAGTGACATTTTATATTTATATTCGAAATGAAAGTATCGTCCTTATTACTTTTAATTAAGCTCTATCAGCCAACCAACACACGCTGAAACCCTTTAAATGAAACTAAGAATAAAATTTGAAACATTCTCTCTTATAATATTCGTCTTGTAAGAATGCTTTAAAATAATCTGAATATTTATTCCATTTTAATATTGTACTGTTACTATGTTGTCCTCATGTATATAATGCAGTAAGGAGAATTATAATTAAAAAAGATTGATACTGAAAATTAATTTCATGTATCTTCTTCCTAAGAATTGACTTAGCGCTACTTGAAAACTATATTACACTTACCATTTGTAATAATAGCTATAAATATAGAAAGGAAAATATAATTAATATAAATAAAGCTCAAAAGACTGACCTTAGATATAAAATTATTAAAATAATCATAAAGGATTTCGATTTATATTTTATAAGACCTGACTGCTTACAAAAAAAAAATATAATAATAATAGTAATCTCCGTTGTATTATTAATATCTAAAGATAATAATCAAATGAAAATATTAACTCAGAATTTTCCAGTTTTCACAATTTAGTAATATTTAAGTTAATAGTTTTTTTTTCTCTCGATTTAGTTATGCTTCAAGGAACTTACCTTTCACATTTATTAAATTTGCTTGAAGTCTTTTGGAGCGAAGTCTTTTCCACTCCTCCTTTTATTTCCTTCAGAAAAGTTACCATTGGATGCCCTTTTAAAGATCCACACTACCCTCAAAGATCGATGAACTTTGATAGTGGGATTTATTGTCTTTTTAATTTAAACATTTTAATCGATCTTCTTTACACACACACACACACACA
>SEYY01009778.1:42500-48062 GCA_009176605.1 Armadillidium nasatum | reverse complement strand
TATATATATATATATATTATATATATATATATATATATATATATATATATATAAATATAATAATAAATGGAAGCAACTTTATATTGCCCTGGCCAATGGCATAATCCCATGTTATAATGAATGGAATAAAATTTTTGAACAGAATAATATTATTATAGATAAAAAAAAATGTGAAGCACCTTTTTTTTTTTTTTATTTTTCTCCTACATGAAAATTATTTTTCAATTTCTTTAGAGAAATATTTGTGCAGATTCTTCCGGAAATTTGCGAGACATCTAGAATGACTAATAATAATAATAATAATAATAATAATAATAATAATAATAATAATCTGAAATAATATAAATAATAATAAAATAATATATATTATAATAATAATAATAATATAATAATAATAATAATAATTAATAATAATAATAATAATAATAATAATAATAATAATAATAATAATAATACCCTCTGATAATATATAATAATAATAATAATAATAATAATAATAATAATAAAATAATTAATAATAATTTAATATAAAAATAAATAATATATAAAAAGAATAATAATAAGTAGTAATAATATAAAAATAAAATAAAATATAGTAATAATAATAATAAGTATATAATAATAATAATAATAATAAATAATAATAATAATAATAATAATAGTATTATAATATATTATTATATTATATTATTTATATTTATTCATTATTATATTATTATTATTAATTATTATATTAATGAAATCATACCCTCTGAAATAATAATAATAATAATAATAAAAATAATAATAAATAATAATAATAATAATAAGAATAATAATAATAATAATAATAATAATTATAATAAAGTAATAATAATAATAATAATAATAATAATAATAATAATAATAATAATAATAATAATAATAATAATAATAATAATAATAATAATAAAATAATAATAATAATAATAATAATAATAAATAATAATAATAATAATAATAATAATAATAATAATAATAATAATAATAATAATAATAATAATAATAATAATAATAATAATAATAATAATAATAATAATAATAATAATAATAATAATAATAATAATAATAATAATAATAATAATAAACAAGTTTTTTCTCCATCAGTTTGAGGGAAAGAAATAATTTCAAGACCCCATATAATTAATTAATCCAGAAGTACATTAGCAACTTTTGTTGTTTGAAACATTCTTTGTTTTAGAAATAGCCAACGGATATTTTTTTATTTATTTATTTTTTTTTAAATATTTGTATTTTTTTTTATTTACTTTATTTTTGTTTTGTTTTTTATTTTTAGAAACTAAAATGAAATGAAAATAAATTGAAATTAAAATATTAAAGAAAAAAACTATGAAAAAAAATTTGGTTTACTCCTCAAATTTAAAAACAAATTCCATTTTTGTTGTAATTTTTGCTAATCAGAACGAAAATGTGCGGAGTTTTCATACAAAAACGAAGCTAACGAGCGGCTGGTCATACAACGATTTTATAAGTAGGAATCGATCATTGAACTCTCGCTACACAAGCCTAATGTTTTTTTGAATGTCTAAATTGAGAGATTGTGGGGTTGGGTTTGGGCGGGGGCTTTGCCAAGGTCCGTGGCCTGGAACATCAGCTCTCTAACTCTCGTCCTTACCTATTGCTTCTGTCTGAGACCAGCGCTGGACAAGATTCTTTCACTAGCAACCTTAATGTCTCTAACTGGAACTTTTTTTAACAATTTCCGAATCCAGTATGGGCTTATTAACATTAACACTCCTGTGACACTTTTCTTAAATCTTGAATCTCCTGATTCCGGTCTTTTGTGGCTTAAAATCTGTTTCCTCCTTCTCTTTGTTTACTCTTGTCTTGTTTCCTCTCAGATCGTTCTATTTTGGCACTTGTAGATGGAGCAATCTCTTCCTCCTTTTTCTGTCAATTGTGGTGTTCCTCAGGGTTCTGTTTTATCTCCAACTTTATTCTTACTTTTCATTAACGATCTTCTCAACTGCACTTCTAACTCTGTTCACTCTTATGCTGATGACTCACTCTCCATTCTTCAACTCATTTAATATCTGCTCCCTCTTTTGCTTCCAGAGTTACTTCTCGTCTTCAACTTTCCGGTTCAATTCTTTCCAATCTGATTCGATGAGAAACCACTGTTTATGTACTAGAGTCCAACTACCATACGTTGCTAAGAGGTAACACTTGTTTACCTCGTAACTGTTTTTGTTTTTTGCAAAGGTTAATGACGTAGTACAAATGATGACGTAATATATCAAATACTGAAAGCAAAGAATCAATCATTTTCTGGTAACAATTAGTTCTAACCAATCAGATGATCAGGATTAGAGGGGCAATGTGGTCAGCTTTATATTATATTATCAGTGTGTAGACCTAATTATTTTCATGCTAAATGCAAGTAAAATGAGTGAGTAAGGCATTATTTTCGCTTGTTCTTTTTTTAAACTAAATTTTCTTCTTACAATAAGTTTTTAAAACGAAACAGTTTTTCGTATCTGGCAATATTTTCGTTTGTTGCTGTTTTTTTTTTTTTAACAAAATATTCTTTTGGCAAAAAGTCAAAACTTAACCATTTTTCGTATCCGCTAATAGACTATCTTGTATTTAGACTCTAATGAAACTCACTTTCACCTGAATGGAATTGAGAATAAGCTAAATATAAGATTTAAGGACACGAAAATCTAATGATCATCCATTTGAGTAAATAACGGTTTCCTGCAGGGTAATTTCGTTATGTCACAACGGGTGATTATTCTTTACCTTTTTTAACACGATAACGTCGATACAGTTACTGTCACTATCGGATGATATGAAGAAATGCTGGAATATTTTGAGCATCTTTCTTAGTGAAATAGGCATGTGACATGGTGACAACAAAATGAAACAAATACCCTTACGACCACACCCAGATTTTCGAAGACTGAAGAATTACCCGAAAGTTCTCCCTTTTGATTTCTACGTTCACCCTATTTTAAAGCACAAAACTTTCTCCTTATATGTTACTTGAAAATTATATACACAGCTCCCTAGAGTTAAAAATCTAAGAGTTTAGATCAGGCGATCGTGTAGGTCATGGCACCCCTCCCCCTTCCGAATCTTCTCCAATCCATCTTCTGGGATATAAAATATCCAAAAACTGTTGAATAGGCATCCTAAATTGTACAGAAACCCAATCATGCATCACCACATGACTTTTCTTACGCAAAAGATGCATCTTTGAGGATGACGAGGAGTATGTGCATTACCTCACCTTCAATACAGTATGAGGTTTTATGAATTCGATCAGACATAGTGCTGTTATTATTATTGGATTACTGAATTGCCTCATCTCTGAGCATTCAACTTACTCTTTCTGTCACACATATTTGTTAAGGAAATTACCTCACCTTCAATACAGTATGAGATTTTATGAATTCGATCAGACACAGTGGTTATATTACTGGACTACTGAATTACCTCCACTCTGAGCGTTCAACTTACTCGTTCTTTCACACATATTTGTTAAAGAAAACCTTTGCAAATGATTGATTTTCCAGAACGAGGAATCCTGTAACCAATTAGAACGATACTTCAATTGTGTTTTCGTTGTCGATCTTTGCATTTTTTCTGTAAGCAAACTACAGCTTTATCATGTGTCTCATTATGGTTTTTGAAAAGAACTGAAGTCTTTTTCCTGTTAGGATTTTGTTTTGTTTTTCTATAAATAAAAGTTAACGCCTAAAGGTCATTGTACTATCCAGAAGTATCCACATGGTTGATCGAAAAAAGCGTCCTCAAGCAGGTGAATCAATAGTTTACCATTAAGCCACTGTAACGGTTTGTTTCTAGGTGTTGTTCCAGCATTGCGAATACCAAGGAGCTGTTGAGGAAAATTTTATTTCACATGACTCGTTTCCTATCAAAGTATTCTACCTCCAGAAAGAATAAATCTTATAGACAGGTAAAGATAGGTAGGATTCATCTTATTTCCTATTTTATTTCGAAGATTCTAAACCTTCACGTTTAATCCTGTCACTAGTCGGCATGTTCGCTTCTTGTCTGTAAGTAAGAAAGTAGCGCGAGAACAAGTAGAGTTAACCAAGGTTTGTTGGGTTAAGTTGAAAGGAAAGAATATGACATGTACACCTCCATGCCAGAGTGAATGACGTCCGTTATACGCTAGGCACATTCCCACGGAAGAAGTAATCATTTCATGGGAAATCAGAGAAATACAACCGCAAGTCAAGACGATTATCAGCACCAAAGTATCAGAAACGTCTCCTCGTCGAAGGCGGGAGCCGTTCTTGCGGAAGACTTGAAGAGACAGAACAAGAAACAGAAATAAGAATGTGATTGGATGAACTCAAAGGGGGAAAGAGTTTAACAGTATAAGGAGAAGGATAAGTGGCTAAAAGAAGATCAAGTATGTTGGGTTCATCACCAAAAAGGTCAGGGATACGGGTAGAGATATGTACCAACTGCTCAAGGTTGTTCTGGATAGAAAAATGGTAGGCAAGTTCACCAGCTGGATCATGAGAACAAGATGAAAGCCAATTGCGGTGGTGAACATTGAAATCACCTAAAATAAAGATTTCAGAGAAAGGAGAAGAAGGAAAAAAATGTGCTCTATTTTGGAGTTTAAATAGTGAAAGTATTTTTTATAGTCAGTAGTATTAGGAGATAAATAGATAGAATAAATGAATTTAGTAGTAGAAGTGCAAGAGAGCTTAGGCCATAAAGTAGAGAATTCAGAAGACTTCAAATTAGATACACGAGAACAAGCAATATCGTTGCGCACATATTCTCAACAACAGACTTTGGATGAAAATTGAGGGTAGAGACAATAGGAGGTAACAGAATAAGGCTTGCTGTCAGCGCACCCAAGCACCTGAGTTTTGTTTAAGAATAAGAGATGAGGTTTAGAAGAAGAGAAGTGGTATTAGACAAAGGGGAAATTAGAGAAAAGAATTCGAATGTTGCAGAAATTAATGAAAAATGAAGACTGTGTACCGGTACAAGTCGAAGGGGAGTTCTTGGCGGCACGACTCCACATCATCGGAGACTGCTAACTCTCAAACGATGATGGGGTGAGAGGTAGACGAGGGGCATTCTTTGGATACCCCTCCCCCTCCAAACAAATCCGAGGGAGCTTTATGTTTCGCCATTTAAAAAAAAAAAAAAATAGATAATGTATGGGAAGCGCTTGCAAATTTGTGGGAATATGTGAAGAAATGGATTGGAGAGGTAATGGGAGCATAGACACTCCAATATGAAATAAGGGTAAACTAGAGACCCTCTGAGAAGGTGAAACGCGTAAAGGAACGAACCAAAGGGCAACGGAGTGAAACGGAATGGTCTAGAGGCTTTAGCCCATCCTATCACTCAGCGCGTACTTACTCGCATCGCTTCGGACGGCGCTGCGTCCTCCTCTATTTTATATATATATAATATATATATATATATATATATATATATATATATATATATATATATATATATATATATATATATATATATATATATATAATATATATATATATATATATATATATATATATATAT
>SEYY01009778.1:15000-30000 GCA_009176605.1 Armadillidium nasatum | reverse complement strand
GGAGATAAGAACACAGAGAAAAGGATACATACAGAAAGAAGGAAATTTAGGAACCAAAGCTTTGTGCCAGACTCTATCGAAGGCTTTCGATATGTCCAGCGCGATAGTAAAAGATCCACCTAAATGCCAAAGAGCGGAGGACCAAGTGTCAGAGAGAAGGAAAAGAAGATCACCAGTGGGACGTTTCTTACGAAAGTCATACTGTTGATCAGAGATAAGATTAGAAGAATTGAGATGTTTCCAAATCTTACTGTTAAGGATAGATTCAAAAACTTTAGAAAGACCAAAGGTCAAAGAAATGGGACAATAGTTGGAGGGTTGAGAGGGATCCCCCTTCTTCGGCACAGGCTGAATGAACTCACGTTTCCAGCAAGAAAGGAAGATCGAAGAAGAAAAACAGAGACGAAATAGTTTACCAAGGCAGGGTGCAATCTATGAAGCACAAGTTTTGAGAACCACAGGAGGAATACCATCAAGACCGTATGCCTTCATAGTATTGAGCTCAGAGAGCAGAAATGACGCATTAAGAAGAAATTATAATTTTAGGCATGAATTAGTTGGAGGGGCTGAAGGAGGAGGAAGAGATCAGGTATTGTCTAAGGTTGAATTAGAAGCAAAAATTTGAGCGAAGAGTTCAGTTTTAGAAGAAGCTAAAATAGCAGTTGTGCCGTCTGAAGATACTAGAGGAGGAAAAGAGGAAGAAGCAAAGTTAAAGTTGACATTTTTTGAAAAATGTCAGAAAGAGTGTGAGGAAGAGGAACCAGAAAGATTATTGAATTTGCTACGGAGAAAATAGTTTTTGGTGTTACGAAGGATAGATTTTGCACAATTCCTGAATAAAGTATAAGTTGCGTGAGTTTCTGAAGGATGAAGACGACGGTAATCCCTGAAGACAGCATCCCTGCGGTGAATAACAAGAGAACAAGCAGAGTTAAACCATTTTTGTTAGGTTTAGTGGAAGGGAAAGTATATGGAATGTACGCCTCCATACCAGAGAGAATCACCTTGGTAATGCGTTCTGCACACTCCGGGGGTGGGTACCCCTCCCACGGAAGCAATAACCATACCACTGGACATCAAAGAAGTACGACCACAAGTCTGACCAGCTTGCGGCACCGAAATGCCACAAACGTTTCCTTTCAATTGAAGGAGTCTTTCCTGCGGAAGATTTGAAGACTAGAGGATACAGAGATAGGAAAGTGATCGGAGGAACCCAGAGGAGGAAAGAGTTTAACAGTATAAGGAGAAGGATTAGAAGTTAGAAAAAGGTCTAGAATGTGGGTTCATCTCCAAGACGATCAAGGATACGAGTAAGGAGCTGCACCAACTGCTCAAGGCCGTTTTGGATAGCGAAATGGAAGGCACGTTCACCAGGTGTATCATGAGAACTAGAAGAAAGCCATTGGCTGTGATGAACATTGAAATCACCTAATATGATGATTTCAGAGAAAGAAGAAGAGAATTTGCTCTATTTTGGAGTTTAGATACTTTAAGAATTTAGAATAGTCAGTAGAATTCGGAGATAAATAAACAGAACAAATGAATTTAGTCTTAGAATGGCAAGAGAACCTAAACCACAACGTGGAAAATTCGGAAGATTCCAAATTAGAGACACGAGAACAAAAAACATCGTTGCGCACGTCAGCCCAACACCGCCTTTGGCTGAAAGTTGAGGATAGAGACAGTAGGAAAAAACATATAAATGGTTTGCTATCAGAACGCTCAAGCATCTGAGTTTCGGTCAAGAATAAGAGGTGAGGTCTAGAAGAAGAGAGGTGATGTTCAACAAAGTGGAAATTGGATTGAAGACAGCGAATGTTGCAGAAATTAAAGAAAAATACAGACCATGCATCTGGAACAGCCGGCTGCGAATTCATAGCGGCACCAACCCCATCACCGGAGGCTACGAACTCCCAAGTGGTGATGGGGAAGGGATGGGTGAGGGGCTATATTTGGAATCCGCCCCTCTTGAATTCTCAGAGACTGATGAAGATGACGCCATTATTATATTTATATATTTTTAATAGGATATAAGTGTGTCTGAAATAGTATTTTTTGAGTATAAAAGGAGAGCCTACTCCGTGTAGAAGAATGTGGAGATGAGCGAGAAATGGAGCGTACCGTTGGGCACAAGGATGAGATGGGAAATACCCTTAACATCTCATATACCAAATAGGGGTAATCTCATCGCCTCGGGAGCGCTACTTCGCTCCCTGAATATATATATATATATATATATATATATATATATATATATATATATATATATATATATATATATATATATATATATATATATATATATATATATATATATATATATATATATATATATATATATATATATATATAACGTTTCAAATAAATAAAAAATCTAAGTTTTACGAATCCATCAAATTAAATAATTTATTATCATATAATAATAATAATAATAATAATAATAATAATAATAATAATAATAATAATAATAATAATAATAATAATAATAATAATAATATTAATAATAATAATAATAATTGTTTTTCTGAGCTCCCTTAAACAAGCAAAATATTCTGCTCAAAATAAATAAAAATACATTTAATATACGACTTAACATTTTTAAAAAAAAAAAATATTTAAAAGAAATTATTCATATTTTTTATTATTTTTTATCTTATTTTTTTTACAAATTTAAAATTGGAACCATTTTTCAAATTTCCTTTTTCCCGCCAAAATCGATCAATCAGTTTCAGGAATTTAAAAAAAAAAGCCCGCGAAGGAGTTTAATATTGAAGGAAAAGTGTCAAAAACAATGTCAGACGCTAAGGAGTCATTGTCAGTACAGGTTTGAATTAATGTAGCATATCTGTCTATCTATCTATTTATCTATATATTAACTGTCTATCTATCCACCTATCTATCTATCAAAATATCTTTCAATTTATCTATCTATTTATCTATCCATCTATCTTTCCACCTATCTTTATAACTATATAGCTATCTATCTATCTATCTATCTATCATTTTCCTTTTAGAAATTTTTAAATTTTTAAAATTTTTTATTTTTTTAAAATTTTTTTATTCCTCAAAAATCGATTTGAAAATTCAACTTTTAAAAACAAAACAACAACAACAACAACAACAACAATTATTATTATTATTATTATAACGAGAAAATTTTAATTTTCAGATATTTAAATGAATTTATCATTTAAATATATTAATTAATTAATTAACTTTTATTTATTTATTTATTTATTTTGTGTTCATTTAGTTATTTTTATTTATTTATTAATTTTTATTTATTTATTTGTATATTTATTTACTTATTTTTATTTATTTATTTGTATATTTTATTTATTGATTTATTTTTAATTTATTTATTTATTTTAATTTTTAATTAATTTATTTATTTATTTTCATTTACTTATTTCTTTTTATATTTTTATATATTTATTTATTTAGTTATATATTTTATTTATTTATTTATTTATTTACTTAGTATTTATTAATTTATTATTTATTTATTTATTATTTATTTATTTATTATATATTAATTTATTTATTATTTATTTATTTATTGTATTTCTTTATTATTTATTTATTTATTTATTTATTTATTTATTTATTTATTTATTTATTTATTATCATCTATTATTATCTATATGTATTTACTTATTGCCACCACTCACAGTTGTAGAGTGATCAAAAGCTTCTCAATTTTAATAACATTACGAAAAATTAAGTCTGGTGGTGACATTTTTGTGTCTTTTTACTTCCGAACGTGAGATACTTATACCAAAATGTCAAAAAATAACTGTAACCTACATTAATTGTATTCCAAAATGTCAATTTTAGTTCGTTTTAGTAAAAAAAATGCAAATTAAAATGAATTACTAATTTTACTCAAAACAGTGAACCCATATAAGCACGTGAAGCTTTATTTGTTTATATTACTACTATAGAATATACTCGTCAGAACATGAACAAAACGGTCTGTCAAGTTTATTCATGTTTATTTCTTGTACCACGAGTGCGAATTTCAAATCAGTCTCAGTCTCTTACAAGAAGTCAGAGTTGTTGGTTTCTTTGCACTGTTTTCTCTCCTACAGATCTCAAAACAGACAAGTTATAAATATATTAACGTAGGAATAGGCATAAAATTTTTCCATTGCAATCCCTTCTGCTTACCAATCTTTAGGCAAGTGAATGTGTAAATTATGCAAGTCAAATTTAAAATTATTCTTTAATTATTCATAGAAACTCTAGTTAGTCGATAATAAATTTTATAATATATATATATATATATATATATATATATATATATATATATATATATATATATATATATATATATATATATATATATATATATATATATATATATATATATATACACTTTTCAGATAATCACAAGATGTCACAACAGAAAATAAGAAGGAAGTTGTTATCCCAATGGAGTATTGTAAATGGGACAGGTAAAGAACTTCTAGTAGTAGAACTTGGTATACTACTTCGAAAACAAACTTCCACGAACAGAAGGAACTTTGTTTTTTGTTTTGTTTCTGAGAGCGGACTTCACCTATCTAGGGCATATGCTCTCTCTCTCTCTCATCTCTCTCAAAATCTCTCTGCTCTCTCTCTCTCTCTCTCTCTCTCTCTCTCAGAGCGAACGATCCGTTCGCTCCAAGAGCTGGAGAAGCTCTACCACAGAAGGAACTATACGGATAAGAAACTCATATATGATATGATGCCTCATATTCTGCACCAATAGACAAAACTAATGCGCTATTCAAGTCACCAGTTATTATTCGTTGTCGAACAATTGAGCTGAAACTACAGACATTGAGGTAAAAAAGCAATCCAGGTTTCACTTGGTAAAGGGAAAATACATTTCAATGCTCACTTGATACACTGTTTGATATTCTGAGCTGCAAATGTTCCATAGTTTTGTGCTCAGAAGCTGACTGCTCTCCCTCTGGTAGGAGAGAAAATCATTCCCACGCTGATTGTCGTTGCCCTCGTTATAAGAAGATACTTATTTTAAAGTTAGATTTCCTATGCTCACAGAGGACAAAGGCAGGATACCATGACAGTATGCAAATGGGCTCAATAGATTATAAAGATACAAATAGACAGAATGTAGCTGAAAAGGGGAAAGAACTTGTCAGAGAGACATCGTGTTACCTGTAGTGAGGAGGTTTGCCTGGAATGCTCGATCAGAAGCAGTGTTGCAAGCAATGATTTCCAGCCAATGTTCAAAACTTCTGGCTGAGACTGTGAAAATAATTCTAAAAATTAGAGACACCACATTTAATGAGAACCAGTAGGGAGACTGCTCATTCAAGCAAAGAAAATGTGGCCAATTAAATGTCTATGTCACCAAACTGTCTGAGCTGTGTGATTTGAGCTCTGAAGTCTTGGAACTACCATTAACAACATCAATAACTAATAAAGATTTAAAAGCATCAAAGACACACCAATGCAAGTACCGGATTGGCCTTCACACACACAAAGTATTGAGAAATGTGTTAGAATGATCACAGATGCTGCTGACCATGTTTACAGTTACGAGACTCACGAAGGTTACATCATAGCAAAAGCAGCAAGCAGACAGCTGATGAAAAGAAATAACAATAAAAAATATATGATGGTTTTGGCTACTTTCAAGTAGTATGTATATGAGTATATGAAATAGAGCCAAAATGGTTCAGTATTGGTTTGAGTAGCTCCGGAATATTATCAAACATCTTCCTTGGTTTGAGTCGTTATGGGGAATTTTTGGACCAAAGAGTATGGTGCTGATTGACGGATGATTTGATTCAGGAATGAGACCACATTCCGACCCAACATCATATTTATAGATTTTGTTTAAATCTTCCTTACATGTCTGGTGTTTGTATTATTTTGCTCATCCTATCTATCTATCTATCTATCTATCTTCATCTCTCTCTCTATCTATCTATCTATCTATCTATCTATCTAATGTTAATGTTTCTATAAGATTGCAATCTATCTATCTATCTATCCATCTTCCTTCTCTCTCTCTCTCTCTCTCTCTCTCTCTCTCTCTCTCTCTCTCTCTCTCTCTCTCTCTCTCTCTCTCTCTCTATCTATCTATCTATCTAATCTATATATATATATATATATATATATATATATATATATATATATATATATATATATATATATATATATATATATATATATATATATATATATATATATATATATATATATATATATCCCATAGGCAAAAGTAACTTTAAATTTTAATATCTTTTTGATAAAAAAAACTTTAAAATATAAACTATATGATATATATATATATATATATATATATATATATATATATATATATATATATATATATATATATATATATATATATATATATATATATATATATATATATATATATATATATATATATATATATATATATATATATATATATATATATATATATATATATATATATATATATATATATATATATATATATATATATATATATATACTACACCACATTGAAAGTTGGGCATGGGCCAGACTTATTGAAAGTAAATAAAATAAAGAGAGAAGTAGGGTAAGTAGGGCACGTTCAGCTTGTCTTTCACCTGAGTAGTCAAGAGGAATAAAGTTGGGTCATTTCTATAAGAATAAATAAAATTGCAAATAATAATTTAATATCGCATCACCTACAGTGAGATTATTTTGGAAGAAAGAAGTGCTTAAGGATAAAGAATTTATATTTTATTTTTATTATTAATATAAATAAGCATGAAAAAAAAAACATGCAAAAGGAAGACTCTGAGTTAACAAAGGAAATTTAGTTCTGTTATTCTTCCAAATCGGGGTAAAGGTTCATTAGTCAATAATCGTATGTTTTTACATAGGGAATATCATACAAAAGCACAACAACGTATCGACCAGGGAGGATTATCTCTACTGTTATTCTCCCAAATTTTTTTTTTTTTAAGTTATCACCATCACTCACGGGCAGAGCCCTATTCGAGGAGTGTGGTTCTTAGCCAGGGAAATTGAGTTATATGTTATTTCTGATCAAGATGATAAGTTACACAGATTATTTGGGTTTTGGATAGGGAAACCCTGCTCCGGTACAGACCAATCAAGTTTAATTTTGACCACTGGTGGGCGTGGTTTCGAATCCTCGAAAGGCGACCTTCTCCGTAGGAGCAATTATGGTCCATTATTCAATTACCAAAAATTTTTTTTTCCATTTTTATCCTCAGACTAATTGCAACTCGATATTCACATCTCTTCTTCACCCTTATTTTCGTAGGTCAGCACATACTGGACTTGCTTTGAGTTAAACATCAACAGAACACTGAGTTAAACATCAACAGAACGCTGATTTATGTGTTTGGGACAAGTATTTTAATTCCATATAGACGTTATCACAAAGGAGAGCAACCTGACCTATCCAGGATCCAATTTAACAATTAGTTCACGTCCAATAAGAATTTTAGTTAGCTTGATGAAAAGTTTGCCCGAGAGACCGATAGTGTTCTCCCCGGGACAAAGAATAAACCCAATGGAAATATATACATCAGTATATAAAGAACAAATAGATACAGTAAATAAATATAGAAAATAAGAAAAATTAAAAGGGAATTAGTTATTAAAAAGGTATTAAATACAAATAGGGATAATAGAATTCAGTGTATTACACTTCAAAATTTGTCCCAATGAATCCTTGCGATAAATAACATAAATGTCACAACAAATCTGTGAAGCAACTTTTTTAGGCGGAACATGTCTTTTTTTTTGTATTGAAAATTTTATTTTGAAATTTTTGGCTTTTGTCCAAACGATTCGTTCGGACAGTATTTGCAATGTAGTATCATTACAGAGAAGAAACTAAAAAAAAAAAAAAAAAAAAAAAAAAAAAGTTGCAGCCTGTACAAGGGTCGGTAGAGCACCGCAATTTTTCCCGAAATCGCACTGTTACCAGCACCTCACCGCAACAGCCGCCAATTTTCCGCACCGCACAGTGGCGTCGACCAACCCTACCTAGTTAGTACTAGGTATCTCTTCTTCCTTTGAAAGAAACATTAGATCCATACCTCATAAAACGTATCAAAATTAATACACAATACCCCTACAAACCTTCCCCTAACATTACCCCCACACGAAACCCCTTCTCCCCCTTTTTCTTCAATCAAAAATGGGTTTCATCAAAGGAATTAGAGAGAAATGCCATTTTTAAGCCTTTAAATCGTGGCGAGCTTTGCCTATCGCGTTTGTGTCAGCTGCCTCCTCGTGATAAAACTTTTTTCTTCCTCAAATTCCCTTTCACGATGCACACATGCGCGCGCTCTTAGGACCTACTAATTAAGATACAACTACGCACCAATATATATATATATATATATATATATATATATATATATATATATATATATATATATATATATATATATATATATATATATATATATATATATATATATATATATATATATATATATATATATATATATAAAAATAAAAAACTAAATTTAGTGATTTTGAAAATTAAAATCAAAATAAAAAATCACCCAAAAACGGTGATTTTGCTCAAAATCACGAAAATCACCTGTAAATTTAATGATTTTCAAAATCTCTTTCCAAAAAATATTACAGTGCACTGTAACATGCATAAGTTGTTAAAAAAACTATAAATTAAAATACTTTATAGAGTAATTAAAGTACATGAAAAAATAATTTTAAATTTATAAGTTCGTTTTGTAGGAGTTAAAGAACTGTTCTAAAAGCTTAAAGGAGGTATGTTCTAAAATTAATTTCGTTTTCCATTCCCTTTTAATAAAACGAGATGTTCGAATTTTGCATCAGAAAGACTTGTCCTCTTAGAGTTGTGTATCATTCATGCAAATGTAAGCAATCTTTCTGCAGGTGCTGATGATGGGAGAGCAGTATTGTAGCGTTTAAATACTCTCAGTACATAAGGGTACCGTCGTAAACAAGACACATTTATACTTGTGTTCTGCAAATAGTTTAATACTTCCAAACCTTCTTTATTGTGAGGAGTCTTCGATGAACCTTCTAAAGATTTGAAGAATTCTCCTCGACTGTCACTGCATCTTTCTTCCATGTCGACATTTGAAGATTCAATCTGTCTTACAGTTATTTCTAGGAAGGTTTTAAGTTGTGCTTTTACTTCTTCTGTATTATCACATTTACCTCCGGTATCTAAGGGCACTCATCTCAATTTAAAGTAGGAATCAGAAACTTTTGCCAAAATAGCATCCATAATATTAGGATCCGAATCCAAGTACTTCTGAAACCCATCTTTATACCCTGAAAGTACTGCTTCCAATATTGGGGTGCAGTATCTCAACCATAAGTTATTCGGTCCTACTATTGAAAGAGCTTCATTGATTACTAAAAGAGTGGATATCAAACATCCGTAATGACAGTTTTCTTCTCTCTGCAACTTGCCTATGGCAACAACAATTGGCTTCATAACAACTACATAAACTTCTAAGAACTTTTGTTCGTTTTCTTTAAACACAGGAAGCTTTATCTCCTGCATTAATGTATTTATCTTCATTCACAGTTGTTGTATTTGAAGTATAGAGTCGTACATCGAAATTCCACCTTGCTACACATGGCCATACCTGAGTGTTTACCGATCACTGCATTTATTATTTCCGAACTCTTGGGTTTTCCTGCTGCATTCCAAAGAGCTGAGCATTTTTCCATAGTTGCATAGTTTAATTTAAGCAACACTGGATTCTTCAATCATTTGGCAGCATCTGTAGTTGCAACTAAATTCAAAATTTGACTAGCACACCTTAAGTGGTTGGAAAGGTTGAATATTGGCTCTTCAGATATTTCTGGGTATGGCAACATTGTCAGCTCCTCTCCTTCATCATCGTCTCTCGACAGCATTTGCACTTGCTCTTGCTAGTTATCATCTTCATTAGGGTGTGGACATGTTAACCCGAACTACTTGAAGCACTTAACAAAATTTTCCCCATTCTCTGTAACAGTAGCCACAACTTTCCGGTAGCTGAAGCCAAGATCGGTATTAATATTTTCGACTAGTTACTCACCCCACCTGCGATGATTTTAATGATTTTGATGTAGTTTCAAAATCAAAATCAGTTAGAATTTTGTGATTTTAAAACCAAAATCAAAATCGTGATTTTGATTTTGATGCCCATATATATATATATATATATATATATATATATATATATATATATATATATATATATATATATATATATATATATATATATATATATATATATATATATATATATATATATATATATATATATATATATATATATATATATATATATATTATTATTATTAATTATTTAAAAAAAATTTAGTTTTGAAAAAAAAAAAAAAGTAATTTTTTCGTTTTTTTTTAATATTGTAGAAACTTTCTAATTCGAAAGTTTCTTTTAAAAAACTTTTTTAATTAATTAAAACTGTTTCATTCCACATATATATATATATATATATTATATATATATATATATATATATATATATATATATATATATATATATATATATATATATATATATATATATATATATATATATATATATATATATATATATATATATATATATATATATATATATAGAGATTGGTACTTGTGAGTTTCCCACTCCAGACGTTTGTCCTTTTTTTAATCTGTCCTAAAAATCTTTTTTATTTTTTTTTAAATATTAGAATAGTTATCCATAATACAACAAAATAGAAAACTGATAAAAAAAGGAAACTAAAACTTTAAAAATAAGATAAAAATAAATGTATAGGAGACAAATGGATTACTAAAGTACTCGTAGATAATAACAGTTGAGATAGGAGCCTTTAAATAACCGTAGATGATGAATGCGGAGCTGTTAAGTACTCATAAGTAATGACAGTGGAGCTTTTAAGTACTCGTAAGTGATGACAGTGGAACTTTTTTCTACTCAACCCTAGACCCGTGAGTGGTGGTAAATTATATCTGATAATAGACATATCGCTGTAATATTTAAGGAAAGTCAAGAAATAAACTGCTACAATATCGCAGCCAAATTTAAGACAAATTTGTCCTGAAAATGGTATGAAAAGGACATGTTATAAAAGGACAAACATTCGGAACGTGAAATTCACAAGGACCGAATAATGTTTTTATTTTTTTTGACTAATAAACTATTATAAAACTATGATAATGTGAGTATAATTGAAACTAATTTGAGCAAATAAAAGAAATTGGTCATATAAAATTAACCTCTGTGCTTAATTTGGATATTTAAATTAATTAATTAATGATAACAATTAGCTTTAATCTTTTAAGTTTTAGAATCCTAGAATGCCTGAATGCCAAAATGCCGGAATGCTGGAATGCCGAAAAGCCAGAATGCCGGAGTGCCGGAATTCCAGAATGCCCAAATGCCCGAATACCGGAATTCCAGAATGCCAGAATGCCGCTTAAAATAGGCAAATTTCTGCTTACTTGTTACGTAAGCTATAGGAAAAAAAATCTTAAAAATAAGATCACGAATTAAAATTTTATAGCAATAAAAAATTTTTATTTATCATAAATAAAAAAAAGTAATTCGGATTAATTATAAAAAAAAAACAATCTATATTATATACTGCATAAGTACACATCATTAACGATTAATCGCCTATCAATATAACGTTTATATCTTATAAATCGTTAAACACTATAAAATATCGATATAATTCGTCAGTTACCAGACTTAGTATACGACAATTGCACTTGTTATAGCAAGTTTTAATTTTCTATAGTTTAAATTAACATTTTATAAAAGCATGAAATTGACTAAAGTGAAAAAAAAGAAAAGTTTCCCTTGTGAGAAAAAAAGTTTCCCCTGAGAAAAAAGTTTCCCCCTGTGAAAAAAAAGTTTCCCTTGTGAAAAAAAGTTTCCCCTGTGAAAAAATAGTTTCCTTTGTGAAAAAAAAGTTTCTTTGTGATAAAAAGTTTCCCTTGGGGAAAAAAGTTTCCCCTGTGAAAAAATAGTTTCCTTTGTGAAAAAAAAGTTTCTTTGTGATAAAAAGTTTCCCTTGGGGAAAAAAAGTTTCATTTGTGAAAAAAAAAGTTTCCTGTGTGATAAAAAGTTTCCCTAGTAGAAAAAAAAATGGAAACAATAACTAGAGAATTACTTATATTAGTAATGTCACGGTACACGGTTATCCAGATCAATGTTATAAATTGGAAACCAAAATGGGTCTCATTTCGATGGCGTATTCATTGAAAACGCCCTTTTTATTTTTTTTATTTTTAATAAAAGTTATCAATTTACTTTAATAATTAATATCTATATACTTTGGTAATGTTAAATCAATGGTATTTGCGGTAATATATCCCAAACATATTTTGAAGTACAGAATGAGAATATCTCAGCAGAGTTAATTCTTTTTAAAGAATTAAATATAATTATTACAGATTTACTATAGAAGTACATCGGATTGAAAATACAAATCAAGAATATGTAAAAAAATGAAATTTAATGTCGTTTTTTTAAATATATATCCTCTGGTGGGAAAGGCCAGAGGCCTACTAATTTCCACCAGAGTTGAGAAAAAAGTCGGAAATCCGTCCATCAATGGCCGACATGACCAGACACACGGCGTTTTTAAAAGTGTGCAAGTTGGGGAAATAGATTATTATTATTTCCACTTTTACTTAGAAATAGATTTTTTTAATAAATATAACTATAGGCCTTCAGTAAATACTGAAAGCTTAAGTTTAAATTCCACAAATCAGTATTTGGATGTGTTAAAGCAATTACAGTTTCAAGACCTTAAATCCCAATCCATTACAATGTAGAGTCTTTGAGAATCCAGAAGGATATTTATTTGAAATTCACAATCTAAAACTTAATTCAATAATGAAGTAGGTTTTAGAACTACCATTACTAATAGGCCTTAATAAGTTTAATTATTAAATTATTTGCTTAATTATTCAATTATTATCTACTACATATCTTTTTATATATCATAATTGAATTACTAACCACCTCTCTATCTTTTAAATGAAATTGTAATTAGCCGTTCAGTTTATAATAGATAAAATATATAATAGAATATTAGAAGAAGCCCTAAAGTAGATTACAGCCCTGAGTTTAGCAACTAAAATTTATTAATAATATCAGAGTTTATATTTGTGATTTTTTGAAGGAAAAAAAAATATGATTTGAACTTTGCTGTGGAAAAACTCTTCGGCAAATTCATTTACCACCCATATCATTTTTCAACAATTTACCTCCAATAGTGGAAAAAGACTTAATTCATAAAATAGGAACTCTCACTTCTTGAAACAGTCATAAGGTCGTCTTGCAAAACACCCATCCCTTAAAAGAAAACGTTTTTACTAAATTTTCTAATAACCATGAAAAAACAGTCAGGTAACCGAAGTAATAATAATAATACAAATTAACTGAAACAAAGTCGAAAGATAATAATATTCAATTTTGTCTAATATATATATATTTTTTATTATGAATAATGTAAGCATGCTCACATAAGTACAAGAAAAGACCTCCCAGACTCTTACTAAGCCTCTGGCAGCAATTTGTAGTCGAATTCATAAATTTTGAAACGCTTTAAAGGATTTTGAGACCTTTATTACAAACGTGATTTAGGGCCTGAGTCAGCTTATCTATGGTTGTACAGTCCATTATACTAAGTCGTTGCTTTCAAATAGACCACAATTTGTTAGTCTGTTAATATTTTCAACCGATTAAGACCAGAAGTTTCCAAGCCTCTCCGTGTACTCAATTGGTTCTCACTGGAAAATTTCATTACTTTTTTTGGATGTGTGACATGGGGCCAAATATTATTGAAAAACATAGGATTTATCGAAAAAATAACTATATCAACTTTTCTGTGGAAAAATTTATCGAATTGTGGCCAGAGTATCATACCCTGATCTTCTAGCATGCTAACTCCTCTATCTCAGGACAAAAAAACTGACTTTCATCGCTGAAAAGGACATTTCTCGAGTATCCTTGAGTCCAATTCTTGTTTTTCAGCTTAATAAATAAATAAATTTGATGGCATCCCTTCCGAGGTTCTTAAAACTTGTCCTTCTGAAATTGCACCCTGTTTTAGTAAGTTGTTTCGTCTCTGTATTTTCACTTTGATCTTTCTTTCCTTCGGGAAATGGGCGCTTCTTCCGAAAAGAAGAGAACCCTCTTACCATCTAAGTATAGTCCTACTATTTTAGTTACAGTTCTTCCCAAAGTTTTTGAATCTATTCCTTACAAGAAGATATTTATACTTTTAAATCTTCTAAACGTATCTCTGATTGTCAGTATAACTTCGGTAAGTAGCATCCTGCTGGAGATCTTTCTTTTCTCTCTACTTCTTGGTCGTACGTTCTTCGGCATTTCGGTGAATCTTTAGCTGTGGCGCTAGACATATGGAAAGCCTTCGATAGAGTTTAGCAAAAGGCATTTTTCTTCAAATTTCGGCTTATTCCTATTCTCTGAAACTTCTCAGATTTCCTTTCCGGTTGTTCTATACTAGCTACTGTAGACTGTCACTGTTCATCTTTTAAATTTATTGACAGTGGTGTTTCTCAAGGATCTGTCTTATCTCCAACTCTTTTTTTTATTTTTCATTAATGACCTCCTCTCTATCATTTCATCATCTAGCAACTCTTATGCCGATGATTCCACCGATCATTACTCTTTTCACTTTGAAAGGCTTTTTATCAGCTTCAAATAACCGCGCTACTAGAAGGATGTCGAAGCAACTAACTTCTGATCTTTCTCACATTTCTAATTAAGGCAGAGAAAACAATGGCTATTTTTAATGCTAAAAAATTCAGTTTCTTCATGTATCTATTTCATAATATATTCCACATGACTATAACATCTTTAAAAACTAAGTTCACTTCATCTATCTACTTTCATAATCTTCCAACTTCAAAGCTTCTTAATTCTTAATATTATTGGTCTTTCCTTTTCTCGAGATATTATTCTTGAAAGGAATCATATTATCTTTCTTTCT
>SEYY01009778.1:0-10000 GCA_009176605.1 Armadillidium nasatum | reverse complement strand
AGTAATAGTAGTAGTATAGTATAGTAGTATAGTATAATATATAAAAATAGTAATAATAATTAATGTTTTTGGTATTGTATAATATACAGTATATGCTTTTGTTTTTTTTTTTAAATAGTTAATAAATTCAAATATTAATTATTATTATTATTATTATTATTATTATTATTATTAGTAGTAGTAATAGTAGTAGTAGTAGTAGTATATAATAATAGTAATAATAATTAATGTTTATGGCATTGTATAATATACAGTATATGACGTCTTTTTTAATATTATGTATATATATATATATATATATATATATTATATATATATATATATATATGTATATATATATATATATATATAATATATAATATATAATATATATATATGTATATATATATATATATATGTTTATAGTTGCTTATTTGCGTATGAGGTTATTTCTATGTGTTTGTATGTGCACTTTTTTGTGAGTGTGCATGTGTGTTAGGTTTAGCGTTTTTTTTTTTTTTTTTTTTTTTTTTTTAGGTTATATATACCTTTTGACTTGTTTTAGTATAATTCGAAAATTGATAATCATATTTATCTGTTTTGATATGGGTTAACAAAAAATTGCTTACTTAATTAATAACTTATAGATTGAATTGGCCTTAAAATAATTCCAGTATTTCATTAAAAAATGCATTATTCTCTAATTTTTTTTTAATGGTCATTAAAAATGCATTTTATTTTTATTGAGAGTTTTTGGGTGTTATAGACAAAATTTGTGTGGTATCCTCATTTAAACCTTAAATGCTTCAAGGACTGGGATACCGATTACATGCTTAAAAAATACGGGTTAGGTTTTGTTGAGAGTTGGTTGATTCCTCAGTATTTTTATCATAAATTGCACGCACGAAGGGTTGGGATGAGACATTACTTGATTGGGACAGTGCTGTTTCTTGCTTTCTCTAATATTAGTCTGTCTAATCGTCCTCCAGCCGCTGGGGTTGCAAATGATGCTAGTGTTGTTATACAACTCTCTCAGCAGTCTCCATGGTGCTGTACACGTTATTCCAGTCAATCAGACAGAACATAACGAAGTAATGGGCCAAAAAACGAAAAAGTAACGGATCATAAAACCAATTTCGATTACTCTGTTACAATAAAAAGAGGGTTAGTTACTCCGTTACTCAAATAATTTTCGATAGTAGTAGAGTAACTGAATGACTAATCAATGTTACTTTATTAAAAATGGATAATTAACACATTAATATTCACTCAGCTATATAGTATAAATTCTAAACTCAATATAGTCCTACTCTAGAACATGGTTTCTCAAACTTTATTCATCTCGACTCACTCCCATCATGCACATTTTTCACGACTCCATTTTGCAATTATAAATATAAGAATAAAAAATAAAATCGAATATATTCAAAACTCCTCTCGACCCCCCCTCCACTCCACCCTTCATGGACCTCTCTCTCGAGACCCACACTTTGAGAGATTCTGCTCTTGAAGAAACAGTTAATGTTAGAGTTCAATTAACTTAATTCTCACAAAGCTTTTCAAATTATTTTAATGAAGTCGATTTTAGTTTACAAGAAATTATCTTGGAGAATATAACGGCACATGGGAGACGATCTGGAAAGATCGCGGTACATATAATTCTGTTCACATTTGAATAAAAAACTGCCTTTAAATAAT
The DNA here is from genome assembly GCA_009176605.1 of Armadillidium nasatum. Lineage (NCBI taxonomy): Eukaryota > Metazoa > Arthropoda > Malacostraca > Isopoda > Armadillidiidae > Armadillidium > Armadillidium nasatum. Next base: position 8,323 of record SEYY01009778.1, on the reverse strand, counting down.
TTTTAAATTCAATCTTAATTGATAATTTTTAAATCCAACATTAATTGATAACTTAAAGAATTTGCATTCTCAATTTTTTACTAATATACCCATCTTTTACAATAGTTTGTATGTTGGAAAATACTTATATTTTAGGAGTATATCATGTAGCAGAGTTGTTCTTGTAACATAATTAGATTCAAATTTGTAACATTAAAATTTAATTAGCTACTTCATAATAAGAAAATATTTATAATTTTTTTGCCCTCAACCGCTGGCATTTCATTTGTAATTAAAGTTTTAAAAAAGAATGGAAGCATTTGATAATGACAGTTAAAGAATGGGATAGACAACCATCCACCAAAATATGGCAGAAGAAAATAATTGCAATTTTAACAGAGAAAACGAAGGTTAAGCAAGTTTCATTTCTTCAGGGTCTCGTCTGATGTGTTGTAGCTTACAAATATTGTGGACAAAATTAATGATACTTTTTAAATATAAAACAGAATTTAAATGGAGTCATAATAAATAGCAAACAAAGAGTAATACAGAACATAGACTCGATAAGCTTTCAGTTTAAGACTACCAGCATATGATAATTATTATATATTTTTTTTTTTAGTTTTGTCAATTTTGCGTCTTTACCTAAGTTTCCCTTGAAAATGGAGAGAGAGAAGCTTTTCCGTTTAGATGAACGAAATTTTCTTTTCGTTATTTTTTAAAAGTAAACTAATTTTTTTGAAATTGCATCGGCATTGTAAGTTATAATTGAAAAGTAATTAAAAACTCTTATTTTTATTCTAAAGTTGTTAATTACTAACTGTAATTATTTTAATACCATACTTTAAAATTTGGTTTCATAAGAAAACTAAAAAGTGATAGTGAGCTTGGCTTCTGGTTTCCGACCTGCGAATGTACAATCTCCATTTTTGTTCTTTCGCGAGGCCAGTGCTTCGGGATTCGCGAAGCGTTGTTATTTTTATAAAATTTAAGCATTAAATTGTTTCAAACTTTGTTTGTTTAGTGTTACTTCTCGAGTACATCGAAGACTGTTTAAAATGTAAATATTTTTAAAAGCATTTATGCTCGTTTTAATATATTTTAATGTAGAACAAATATCCATTTGAGATCAGGTCCTGTCCGACGTGTAAGGCATAGGGTGGAAAACGATTTCGTTTGAACAACTTATGCTTCGCAAGAAGTGTTGATTTAGAGTACAATATAGTTGTTCACTTACCCTGCAATAGGTTTGTTCAATTTTCCTAGATATTAGTATGCTGTAAATACCATTTGTTTGGTTGCAAAATAAGGGATAATGGTTGGAAGCCTAAAATGTATTTCATGCACGAGTCAAAAAGTCATGTCTGTAGGAAAGGTTAGGGACCCTGAGAAAAAAAAAAGTTCCACCACTAGTGTTTATTATTATTATCCATTTATTTACTGAATAATCAAGGACAAAACAATAAGATAGGCCCTAGATGAAGCCATGTAGGCATACGAAGATTGTTATTGGCCCTAGATGAAGCATGTAGGCCTACGAAGTTTGTGATAGGCCTAGATGAAGCCATGTAGGCTTACGAAGATTGTAGTATATGGCAAATTTTTTTTTTAAATTAATGAATTGTATTAGTTTTAAAAGTTGTGGCAAGTAGTAAACAACCTTGTATCCTTTGTGAAGGCTATCCTCAGAAAGGTGAATGGGCCATAGGTGGTTTGTGGGTCCTTATGAAGGTAGAAATTTTTAAAAATTTTGTTTTGAAATCATATATGGTTGTTATTATAGAATACTAAATCTTGATGAAACTTTCACAAAAATTTTGAAAAGAGTTAAAAGTTTTGAGGAAATGAGATTTCACAGGGGGGAAAAAAAAGTTATTTAAGCCAATAACACGATTTATTATGGAACCAAATGTCTATACTCTATGCATTATAATTTAAAATATAAGAAAATAGAGACAGAAGTCACAAAAGCCTATCATGACTGTCTTATATTCAAATTATCGTTATTGATAATTACTATTTTTATGTTTAAAATTCATAACTTTCTGCAAAGTTAATTAAGAAATATATAATAATCAGTATTATGCACAATAATAGTAAGAATAATTTTGAAATATCCTGGGATTTTTTCATACTATCTTAATTGTTCTGTATACGGAAATTGTTCATTATTTGGAGTATGAATTTCATATTGGGTGTAGTTTCCTTGAAATGAAGTAAAGACCTTTTCAATTTTTTAACTACACTCTTTTATTAATCACTTTCAGGCCATTGAATTGATGCTTCACTCACCTTATACTATCACTATTATAATGGATACTATTTTATTCTCTCTATATATGTATACTATCTTGGACAACTATTTTATTTTCTCTATATATGCATACTATCTCCTTTGAGATCTTCTGAAACTTTTCTTTTCACATATTTTCATCTTTTCTTTGTCAAACTCACAGACCCCAGACTTAACTGATATCTTTATCATATACTATTGGTATAGTCAGGAAACCCATCCTATATTTTTTACTTCTTTTGATTTTTGCACTTTCAAACACTGTTTATCATGTGATGTCAGTCTTTGATTTGATCCTGACTTTGGGTCTTTTTCCTAACTTTGGTGGATTATATATAGAAATTGATTAAATAAGACCTTTGGTCTTTAATCACTAGAGGATATATATATATATATATATATATATATATATATATATATATATATATATATATATATATATATATATATATATATATATATATTATATTATTGGTTTTTAAATTTTTTAACATTATAAAACCTTTTTTTTTACCTATATATTTTCTATATAACAATGCAGTAATCACATATCACATTTAGAACCAAAGTGGTAATAATAATTACAAAAAAAAAAAAAAAAAAAAAAAATCTTCATCCCCATGGAAGGACTTATGTCCTGTCAGTGGAATCTTTTGAGGAAGATCTTTGGGTTTCACGGTCCAACAGTGGATACCGCTGGCTGGATTGGATCAGACCTATTGCAGATACCAGAGATTATTTCCCATCAATGACAAGAGCACTTCACTAATGTACTCATTTTAATGACTAAGTCATTTGGAGCTAAGCGCAAGGAGAAACTTCTCACATTTTCCGCCCAACCAGGCCTCGAACCATGGTACTCTCGCTTGCCAGGTGAGTGCTCTGCTGCTGAGCTAATGATTACAACAAAGTATTTAAGTATTTGATGTACTTTCTTTATTAAGTTTAAAATCATCTTCCGAGATTTTGAACTTTTTTACTAGCTTTGTAATAATTTAAAAAATATATGTTCCTATATCATACTTAATTGTAAATGGTAAGGTGCAGTACAGAACATAAAATGATTTTTAAAAGATTAAGCTATTGGATATGTTTTCCTTCCAAGAGTAGACATCTTGGAAAATCATTAATCTAATGATTTATAGTAAAGTGTAGAATTATAAAGTATCTTCAGAGAAAATGTTTTATGAAACAATAGATTAAAATTTTATAAAGGAAATCTAAAATTTACCAACTAGTTAAAAGAACGAGTTGCTTCTGTTAAACTGAAGCATTTTTGCTAATGAATAAATTGCATTTGTACATTTTTCTAACACAAATTTTGAAAACATTAACTATTTACCTTCTATAACTTATGTATATCATGTTTATTAAATGATATATTCTTCCAATAACTGTTTTAAGTGGAGATTATTAAACCTTATAGTTTACTCTTTTTCTTGAATATTTTATATTTTTTTGGTGAATGGTATATAGGTATACCTCGCATAGTACAGCTAATTGGTTCTGGCAACTTCATGTATATACTGTTCGAAATTTAAAATAAATTTAAAAGCTTTTATTAATGTATTATTAAAAAAAATATTTTTTAAAGATTTCATTTTTTGTTACTAAAAAATTGTAATAATGAAGTTTGCACTGGATACTTCTTTGGCATCTTCTTTTCATACAAAAAAAAGGGTGATCATAATTTTTAAAAATGATATGAATGAATATAAAATTATAAATAAATTTAAAAGCTTTTATTAATGTATTATTGAACAAAAAATATTTAAAGATTTAATTTTTTATTTCTAAAAATTAAAATATTGAAGTTTGCGCTGGTTTCTTTGGCCTCTCCTCTTCATACAAAAAAAAAGATGCTCATAATTTAAAAAATTGAAAATGGGAAGTATGCTTACATTTTTCACTTATTATAAAAAAATTTACTATTTTAAAATTAGTAATCTGTGCTATAGTGAAACCACACTGATTAAAACTGTACTATGTGAGGTATACCTGTATTCCATTCTATTGTCATTCAGACAATTACAATTTAGTATAGACAAGAACAATTTTTGTCATTTTAGATATAGAACCTTTATTGCCCTTCCCTCTCTCCCCACAGGGAGACACCCAAGTTTTATAGAACCAAGTTGGTTGTATTGTTGTATCAAAATGTTTTTGCTAAAATATAGCTAGACCAGACTCTTTTTTTTTTTTTTCAATCAACATTTAATCTACTTTATATATTTTGGATCCAGTATAAGACTATATATAAAAGGTATTCATTTTACCTATTTACTTTTTATCTAATACATCTATTATAATAAAAGAAACCACATTTTCTATTAATAATGCGTTACTGAAATTCATTATTATTATTATTATTATTATTATTATGGACCAATCAGGGCCCTGGCCAACAATGGCTAAAAATCAGGCAAAACTGTAGTTTACTTGCTGGGGTTAAAATGGCAAATTATACTTATTAATGGTGGATTAAATCAAACAAAATATATAAGAAAATTAAGTTTTTCTTGTTTTATTTTTTCAATATTTTTCTTTTTTCTTTCTTTTGATCGATCCTCTTCTGCTAGTGAATGTTCATCTTTGTGTTTTGATTTTAGATGGCCCTATAAAGATTTGGTTGAAAAAATTTTACTTGCTGTACTTGGAGGTCCTCTTCTAATTTCCTGATTGTTACATTTAGCTATTTCAAGCCTATCCTGAAACATTGTAAAGTACTTCCATACTGCTGAAGCTGATCTTTTAGCCATAGTGACTGAAAGTATAAACAAAATAATAATTTTGAAATAATGTAGTTAAATGATACAAGTTTAATACACAGCAAGCAATGATATGTATAAATACAGGTTATATTGATAATTTTATATCTTACATTTTTTCAAACTTTAACTTAAGTTTTGACCCAAGTAAGACTGTTGAATCACTATTGTGAATCAGGAAAAAAAAATTCAGAAACTTTTGTAGTTTAAAACTTATACAAAATCAGTAATTTTCTGAATTTTTTTTTGGAGAAAATGTGAATGACTATTCTACTCCTTCCTTATAATTAAATAAATCTCAATTAAAATTATATCTAATTTTCTTAACCCAAAATTTCAGTACTTTTGACCTCTTTACAAATTTTAGGCAACCCTGACTCCAGCAAAATGTTGTCTCTACTTGTAATTATTCATCTCTTCAGTATTAATAGATAAAAAGAATTTTAAATTGATTTATTATAAAAATGTGTTTTCATTTCTTGTACTTTTCTAAAATTTCAAAATAAGCTTTATTTATTTATTTTTTTCAGGAGTGCATGCATGAATATTTTATTTATAATTATTTGTTAATTAAAATTATGAAAAAGAATTAAAATTTTTTTTTTTTTCAAATTTATTGCAATTATTAATTAATAATTATATATAAATTATATATATATATATATATATATATATATATATATATATATATATATATATATATATATATATATATATATATATATATATATATATATATATATTTATTATTATTATTATAAGCTATACAGTAAGGTTTCAGATTTTTTTCTCCTGTACTAGAGAGTCACATGTGATGGGGTGTCACCAAGACATCTTTACTCCTGACTCCATACAAAAATATATATACTGAAAAGTTATGGGCTATAATTGATGTTGGGATGAGTAAGTTCATTCCAACTTCAACTAAATCTTTTTTCTCCTCAAAACCCATCGTTCGATGGTACTTGCTTTCATGCCATTCATACAAGAGACAGTGCTTATCATGCATGGAATAAAAACTTTAATTCTCCTATCACTCTATTAATTTTCATTCAGCTAGGAATTAAGCTCCCTACCTTAATCTCAATATGTAAATATAATATTTGCTTGTCTAATTTTCTCTCGGATCGTTCCATATTGGCACTTGCCAATGGAGTGACCTCACTCCTTTTTTGTCAATTGTAGTGTTTCTCAGGTTTCTGTTATATCTCCAACTTAATTAATTTTCATCAATGATCTCACCTCCACTTCGAACTCTGTTCATTCTTATGCCAATGACTCAACTCTTCATTCTTCTACTCATTTCAAATCTGTTCCCTCTTTTGCTTTTAGAGTTGCTTCTGGTTTTCAATTTTCTGACTCTATTCTTGCTGATCTGGATGGGATTTCATTTTATTTTAAAATATATATATATATATATATATATATATATATATATATATATATATATATATATATATATATATATATATATATATATATATATATATATATATATATATATATATTCTTTAAAATAAAATGAAACTAACCTACTTTCACTTACCAACATGCTTCCAATTTTGCCCCTTACTTTATCACATAGAGAAGTACATCAAGAGATACCATTCGTATCACCTAAAGTTAACTATATTTTGTTAATTAAACTTTTTCAATTTATTGTTTGTAGTTTCTTCTATATATATAAAAGATTTTTATAGTTTGTCTGCCATTAAGAAGGTTCAGTAGGATTTGTTATTGACTGTAGACATCATATGGTATTAATGAAGAAATATGAAGTAAAAACAATAGAGCAAAAAAAAGATGCAACATTAATTTCAGTTTAAATGAATAGTTGTAAATTATATATGATAATTATATTAACAATTAATATACATTATAATATTATTAACAATATTCGACGTTTCGATTTCTGCTGAAATCATTTTCAAGAACTGGAATAAACAATAAAAAATTAAGACAACACCAACAAAAATGATCACAAATAAAAATAAAAATTAATATCTATAAATTATGAAATGATATCAGTTTCACATAACTTGGCAACATGTACGAGTATATAAAAAAAACAAATCAGAAGGAAATTGTAAACTATATCTAGTATATGAGAGTGACTGACTGATAACTAGAATGAAATGAAACAGGAAAAATTTTGGTTGGTTAGAGTTAAAAAATGAAAATTGACATTCGCATTCATATATACACATACACATGAAGAAATATTACTATTGTTCTTGACAGTCATCATATTTTTAAGTCAATAAAAATATAACTATCACTAGAGTTTATCCAGTTATACTAATGAGAGGTCATTAGTCTTTCTGTCTAGTGGCATTTTGACCATCACTAATAGAATTAATAATATATATATATATATATATATATATATATATATATATATATATATAATATATATATATATATATATATATATATATATATATATATAATATATATATATATATATATATATATATAAAACATTTAATAATGATTTTTTTCCAGTATGTCTTCAAAGTATTCAAAAGATTTTAAACTCAAAGTTCTTGAGTATTATTTTGAACATGGAGGAGATAAGAAGTTTGGCAACAAAGCTAGAACTGCCAGTCATTTTTGCATTGACCATAAAACTGTTTCTCGGTAAGTCAATTTTTTTGTTATCGTAAGAATACGATATACTACTAATAAATAAGTCTGTGAATATAGTTAAGGTACGTAAAACTCTGTGAATATAGTTATGGTATGTAAAGCTCTGTGAATCATATGGTATGTAAAGTTCATTGAATATAGTTATGGTATGTAAAACTTATATTTCCATTACTACTACTACTAATACTACTGTTTGTACAGGATGTTACGTGATCCAGATATAGTTAAAACAGCAAAAAAAACATTTGGGAAAAAAAATGTTGGTACAGAGAATGCAAAGTCATCAAAATCTAACCATAAAAATAGTCAGCCTTATGTGAGCCTTGAAAAAGTCATTAGTCCCCAACAGAGAAATCAGAATTCATCGTCAAGTTCTTCCAAACCATCTCAGTCATCGAAGAAAATTAATAATCCTCAAACTAAATCAGAGGTGAAGTCTTTCTTTATGTAGATTTCTTTTTTCTCTCAACTGATTCATTCTTAATTATTTATTTTTAACAATTTTCTTTTTTAGTTGATTTATATATATATATATATATATATATATATATATATATATATATATATATATATATATATATATATATATATATATATATATATATATATATATATATATATATATATATATATA
>SEYY01009776.1:105000-106110 GCA_009176605.1 Armadillidium nasatum | reverse complement strand
AAAAAAAAAAATTTATTTATTACATTTTTCATTTTCACTTATTGAATTTGAACAGGAAGTATTACGGGGTATGAAGGTACATAATTACCAATGAGGGGAGAGGGAGGAGGAGAGGGAGGAGGAGAGGGGGGGAGAGAGAGGGAGGATATACGTACTGTAAATTAAATTTACAGTACGTAAGTTATGAAGTCCATTATATCTATGCCTATGAAATATTGAATCAGATTTCCAGATATTTAGGGGGGGGGGGAGAAATCATGTTATTAGGGGAGGGGACAGTTAATTGAAGTGTTATGTTACCTATTCTCAAAGAACCCTTTAATATTTTGTCACTCAAATAAATAATTAAACTTATGTAAAAATTTTACAGGCTGTGAAGTCAAAAATACTACTTGGGAAACCTCTGTAATAGGGATGGAGCGATACCAAATTTTTTACCGATACTTAAAAATTCCCCGATACCCGATACCGATACTTTACTCTTGTCCAAAAATTTTACCGATATCGATACCGATACTTCACTCCATCCCTATTCTGTAATAGTGTCTGTGATAACTAATTGAAGTCGTGTGGCGGGGGCCCCAGGTATGATTATCTAAATATTTTTACCCCTTTCGATGAAGGTCAGAAACCCATCAGAAGGAGACTTTTTGTGTTCCCCCCTCTCCCCAAAATAATAACCGAGATGTATTTAAAATAATTTTTATTTACAATGAAAAACTTTAAAGTTCTCTTACTTAAATTTTCCTTACACAGTGTCATAAGCTCTGTAAATGACAATAACACACAAACACACTTAGAAACATTATTTATAATCAGTTTATCAACAATTTATACAACACCGTTACGAAAAAAAAAAAATTTCTAATAGTTTCTGAAAAACTGTTTTTAATCAATGTTGCCCATGTATTGTTTTTATAAAGTTTATAAACACTTTTGTATAACGTAATCCGCACAGATGTTTTCCAGAGCGGTAAAATTCGCGGTATCCCCAGCAACGGGAGAAAATATTATAAATCAATCCAATAATAACGTAATCCGCACAGATGTTTTCCAGCGCGGGAAAATTCGCGGTATCCCCAGCAACGGGAGAAAATATGAATCAATCTA
>SEYY01009776.1:95000-97500 GCA_009176605.1 Armadillidium nasatum | reverse complement strand
AATCCTAGCCATAGCTCTTAGGACAACTAATGCTTACCTGTCATCCTGAATTCATTAGTAGTGATTACACTATTATTATTTAAAATATATGTTATATATTTGATAACGGACAGGTAATTTGTAAGTTTAGTCATACATGTACCTGTAACTATATCTGTATATCGTTTATATACACTTATAGTACTATCTGTCGATTTATGCCTTATATAATTAGTTATACCTTTCTATAGAAGATATACTAGCTAAATTTAAAAAAATAAAAAATAAAAAATATTTATATATATATATATTGTTAGATAGATAGATAGATAGTGAGTGAGTGAGTGAGAATGTGTGAGTGAGTGAGAGGAGAGAGAGAGAGTAGAGAGGAGAGAGAGAGAGAGTGAGCAGCTAGATGTAAGGAAGAGAGATGAGAGTAAAGAGGAGTATGATGAGAAGAAAGAGAATAAAAGAGAAGTATACGTAAACCTAACGGATAGATAGAGAAGATAGAAAAAGAGAGAGACGGAATCTGAGAGAATTATATGATAAGATTAAAATAAAATAAAGAATAATTAATAAAGAATTAGATTATATATAAAATGGTATTAGAACTGAGAACAGGGTCTCAATACATTTTGAATTGTGAAACCTTGAGTTAAACTTGGTATGGCCCCATGTGAGACCGTGTCTTAACTTATTTGACTAATTGCCCGGTGTTTAAATTTAACGCTAGGAGCCCAACATTGACCACCCTGGAGTCATAACTGGATTTTTTGTTATGAGCTGAGAATTTGGGCAAGTAGGTCAAAGTTCAGTAAAAGAAGCCGAGAACTTATCGATAGAGACACGATGGAAGAACGACAGACAAGCTATTATGCACCAGCATTAGTAGTAGTTTAAGTAAATATATGGATGTTTAGTTATTTTGGTTTGGTGTTGATAAAAGGTAACTTCCACCGAAGAAAACAAGATTCATTTAGGAATGTAGATATATAATTATATATACTAGTATAGTAATGATAAATAGCAAAAAAAATAGTAGTAATGAAGATTATCAAATAACGATATAAGTTGAAGAGAAGGATATGAAGTGGAAAATTACATATATTAGTATATAGAGAAAATATAAAAAGTAAAAAAAAAAGAAAGTGAGAGAGACAACTTGAAAGATAGAAATAGAGGTATATACGGAGAGAAAAAAAGAAAAGAGAGAGAGAGTTGGCTGGCTCTTTGACTCGTTTTTTCTTCTGCATATTTATTGGCCTTCATTCGTAATTCATTCTTATTTCAAAGACCAAAATAATACTGTTAAAGAAATTATTATTATTATTATTACTATCAAATATTATTATTATTATTATTTTATTATTATTATTATTTTATTATTATTATTAAATTACAAGTTTTTTTTTATGCTTAATAGAAATTATCCAAAGTTGTTAAGCGTAAGAAAATTAATAATTATTACTTTAATATATCTTAAAAAAAAAAAAAATTATTTATTATTATTTATTATTATTATATTATTATTATTATTATTATTATTATATTATTATATTTATTATATTTTATTATTATTATAATTAATAATTTAATAATAAAAATATAAAATAAAAAAATAAATATATAATATATATATATATATATAAAAAAAAAAATTATAGATTATATAGATAGATATAGATGATAATAGATAGAATAGAATAGATAGATAGATTAGATAGATATAGATATATATATATATATATATATATATATATTATATAATATATATATATATATATATTATATTATATATATATATATATATATATATAAGGCAGGAATATTATGAATAGTTTTCAATTATAGTATATATATATATATATAATATATATATATATATATATATATATATATATATATATATATATATATATATATATATATATATATATATATATATATATATATATATATATATATATATATATATATATATATATATATATATATATATATATATATATATATATATATTATATATATATATATATATATATATATATATATATATATATATATATATATATATATATATATATATATATATTATATATATATATATATATATATATATATATATATATATATATATATATATTATATAATATATATATATATATATATATATATATTATATATATATATATATATATATATATATATATTATATATATATATATATATATATATATATATATATATATATTATATATATATATATATATATATATATATATATATATATATATATTATATATATATATATATATATATATATATATATATAATATATATATATATAGATAGATGATAGATAGATAGATAGATAGATAGATATAGATATTATAATATATATATATATATATATATAATATATATATATATATATATATATATATATATATATTATAATATATATATATATATATATATATATATATATATATATATATATATATATATAACACTTTTT
>SEYY01009776.1:82500-87500 GCA_009176605.1 Armadillidium nasatum | reverse complement strand
ATATATATATATATATATATATATATATATATATATATATATATATATATATATATATATATATATATATATATATATATATATATATATATATATATATATATATATACAGGGTGCCCCCAAAATATTGTATTCATCTTTACTAAATTCATTTTCTGGAGCTACCCTGTTCATATTATTATACAGGGTGCTCCCACCCAATTAAAAAAATATATATTCATCTTTAACTGTATCGTTGTTGGAGCTATAATATTCATTTTACGATACAGGGTGTTCCCACTAAAAAAAAATGTATTCATCTTTAACTGTATTCAACGTTTGGAGCCACCCTGTTTATTTTATTATAATTCTATATCGATAGTCGATGTTAATTTTAAATCTAATTTAAAAATATTATATAATCAATTTTATAACGATTATATATATATATATATATATATATATATATATATATATATATATATATATATATATATATATATATATATATATATATATATATATATATATATATATATATATATATATATATATATATATATATATATATATATATATATAAATTATTAATAAAAATTAAAAAAAAAAAATAAAATAATAAAATAATAATAAATAATAATAATAATAATAATAATAATAATAATAATAATAATAATAATAATAATAATAATAATAATAATAATAATAATAATAATAATAATAATAATAATAATAATAATAATAATTATTATTATTATTATTATTATTATTATTATTATTATTATTATTATTATTATTATTATTATTATTATTATTATTATTTATTCATCCTTGAAAGATATCAAGTTATAAAGATTGGATCTAAATGAAGGTTGATCTAACAGACTAAAAAATAATTTTTTTTTTTTTTTTTTTTTTTTTTTTTTTTTTTTTTTTTTAAATGCATCAAAAACTGTCAAAGTGTTTTACTATTGAGACCTATTCCTGAAGTGGCCACGAGTAGCGGTGGATAATGTTGAAATATCTGAAAGAGATCTTTTTAATTACTTGGGATTGTTCATACATATAAAAAGTTGCCCTTCTCTGACTATGTAAGATCCACTCTCTCTATAAGAGGTTGGCATACCTTCATGGTTTTATTTTTGCAGTAAAAACTAAACTCTTTAAGCTTTTGAGTAGATACTTTGACTCAGGGGATCTACATACGTAAAGTTAGGACTCATGGGGTCTACATACGTAAAGTTAGGACTCAGGGGTTTATAAGTACATAGTAACATACATAAAGTTAGGACTCAGGGGCTCTACATACGTAAAGTTAGGACTCATGGGGTCTACATACGTAAAGTTGGGACTCAGGGGGGGTTCCACATACGTAATGTTAGGACTCAAGGGCTCTACATACGTAAAAAAGGACTCAGGGGCTCTACATACGTAAAGTTAGGACTCAGGGGTTCACATACGTAAAATAAGGACTCAGGGGCTTTACATACGTAAAGTTAGGACTCAGGGGGTCCACATACGTAAAGTATGTCTACGTTCTACATACGTAAAGGATGATCTAGATATTCTTACTTTGGAACTAATGAACAAGTTTCTGACTTTTCTGTTTTACTTTTTTCTGAAGAGAAAGAAATTATAAAATATAGACATAATTATAATCCTTTAAACATAAGTATAATCCTTTAGACATAATTATAATCCTATAGGGAATCCACTTTACTTGAAATTTGCTCCGGCTAGAATTAATAAACGTGGTTTTGGTTTTATGTTTATTGATGTAAAGGCCTAACTGGTTGTAAAGTCGCCTATAAGATTTTCAAGATTGAAATATTAACTCGAAGGCCTAACTGGGTGTAACGTCGCCTATAAGATTTTCAAGATCGAAGTATTAACTCAAAGGCCTAACTGGGTGTAACGTCGTCTAAAAGATTTTAAAGATCAAAATATCTACCCAAAAGCCCAACGGGGTGAAACGTCGCCTATAGCTGTAGAAGCAAAATATAAATAATAAAATTCTAATACATTTAATTTTTATGATTATAGTTATATTATTATTATTATTATTATTATTATTATTATTATTATTATTATTATTATTATTATTATTATCTGTTCACCAGATACTTCAAATTGTATTAATGAAAAATTGATTTGATGTTTGTAATAATATAAATATTTCTTTTTAATTAATAAACATTATTATTATTACTTTTTTTTTAAAATGACCAGTTATTTATAAAATTGCATTTTAATTATTATTATTTTATTTTTTTTTTTTTTTTTTTTTTTTTTTTTTTTTTTTTTTTTTTTTACTTTTATTTTTTATTATTATTAATATTATTATTTTTATTTTAACTTATTATTATTATTTTATTTATCATTGTTATTGTTATTATTATTTCAACTATTATTATTATTATTTAAACTATTATTATTATTGTTATTTTAATTATCATTATGATAATTAATATTATTTTTATTCTTATTATTATTATCATATTATTATTACCATTATTATTATTATTATATATTATTATTATTATATTTTATTATTATTATTATTTTAATTATTATTATTTTAATTATTATAATGATTATTATTATTATTTAATCTATTATTTTTGTTATTTTAATTTTCATTATGATTATTATTATTATTTTTTTTATTATTATCATCCTTTTAATTATTATTATTGCTATTATTTTAATTATTATCATTATTAATATTTTAATTATTATTATTTTAATAATAATAATAATAATTATTATTATTATTATCATTATTATTATTATTTTTATTATAGTCGAATTGGTTTGAATATTTCAAAATATTTTAAAGATTTATTGAAAATCCATATTTATTAATTAAATTATATTTTAAAATAATATTAATTTGCATGCAACAATTCTATTATTATTATTATTATTATTATTATTATTATTATTATTATTATTATTATTATTATTATTATTATTATTATTTTAAAAATTCAAATATAATTATAATAATTTAAAAAGCATTATAATAACTATATTTTATTAATTCTTTCAATTAAATAAAAATATAATAATATAATATAAAATTAAATATATTAGAATTTTCTTATATATATTTTGTTTCTACAGCTCCAGGCGACGTTTCACCTGCGTTAGGCTTTTGAGAAGACATTTTGATTTTGAAAATCTTATAGGTGACGTTTCACGAGAATATATATATATATATATATATATATATATATATATATATATATATATATATATATATATATATATATATATATATATATATATATATATATATATATATATATATATATATATATATATATATATATATATATATATATATATATATATATATATATATATATATATATATATATATATATATATATATATATAGGGTTGAGGACAAAAAAAAATATGAAAACACCTGGCAAAATTCACAATAATAATAACAAGTATGCTATAGCAGGGTTTGTAGGTGGCGCTGTCATTTATGCGCAAGACAACTACTATTATAAGATCGTCTACACTAAGGTGACCATATTTTTCTGACCAAATCTGGACGCTTCTAAACATTGCCTTGACCCCCCCCCCTTCCCAAATACCCTGCCCGTAAGGATTTTAAGGGATGTATAAAGGAGGGGGATTTTTAATATAAAGAAGAAGTACGAATGCTGTTTTCAAAACCAAGTCATATGGTTTATTAGTTAAGGACATTCTACAAAAAAAATATATATATATTTTTCCTTCTTCTGCTCTCACGCGCCGCGCCCTCTGGCTGGCTGAATAAATAATTTTTGCCAAATCTAAAAATCAGAACAAATGTCCTTCCCGATTGACCCTCTAAAAAAATCGGGACTGTCCCAAAAAATTCTGTACGGATGGTCTCTCTAGTCTACACGTTTCAGGAATCATTTATCGTCAAGGCAGCGTATAGTGCAGTTGTGAGTGAATCATGGCAGAGCTGACGGAATTCCAACCCGACCAAATTGTTGGGGCTCGTATGGTGGATGACTCTTTAACCAAAGTAGCAGAAGTGTTCGCGAGGTACTATATCAAAAATTATGACGGCACACAGTAGAACCGGAAAAACCCAACCAGCGTGGACAGAAATGTGTATTGTATGACAGAAACGGACAAACGCTGCGTAGGTGTTGTGATGAAAAATCAGAAGTCTACTGCTTCAAAGTTTGCTGACAAACTGAATACCGTGCTCACAAACCCTATTAGCACCAAAACAATAAGAAGGTTTGTATGTACGAGCGGCCTTTCATAAACCACTCCACTGTCCCCAAACATAAAAACTGGACTATGGAGCAATTGAATATCATTTGGTCAGATGAGTCGAGCTTTACACTCTTACCGACCTCTGACCGGGTAGGTATACTTCTGGAGAACGCCGGCCAAGCTTACAATACAGGGAGTTTGCAACCCGCAGTGAAACATGGCGGTAGTTCAGTCATGGTATGGGCAACCATATCGTTGTTTTCTGCCGGACCTATCATTGCCACACATCGTATTGTCACTGGTAACGACTACGCGACCATTTCGGACGACCATGTCCATCGCATTGTGAAATGTATGTTCCCTGATGATGATGATGATGATGATGATGATGATGTTGTTGTTTATAAGGATAACAAAGCCCCTGTTCAAACAGATAAAATCATCCAGACCTGTTTTTCTTAGCACGAGGGTGAGGTTTCACATCTACCATATGCTACACAATCTCTCGATCTCAATATTATTGAGCCCTTGTGAGCAGTACTGGTGACAAATGTTCGAGCTCGCTACTCACCATCATCATCATCAACGGAACTTACCACCGTTTTGTAAGAAGAATGATACAAGATTCCTCTGAAAACTATTCAGGACCTTTATTTATTCATTCCTAGGAGAATGCAAGGAGATATGGATACCAAGGGTGATTGAACGACATATTAGTCAAGGTTATAGGTGTTTGTTTGGGTGTTTCCATATTTTTGTCCAACCTATATATATATATATATATATAT
>SEYY01009776.1:75000-80000 GCA_009176605.1 Armadillidium nasatum | reverse complement strand
CTCCTGAATAAATATTTAAAGGGGCATTTTTACCTTTACCTCCCCCTAAATAAACATTTCAATGGGTATTTTAACCCGTACCTTTCCCTTGAATAAACATTTAAAGGGGCATTTTTACCTCTCCCTCCCCCCTGAATAAACATTTCAAGGTGTATTTTTAATTCCCCCCTGAATAAACATTAATGCGGCATTTTTACCTCTACCTCCCCTTGAATAAACATTAAAGGGGCATTTTTATCTCTACCTCCCCCTGAATAAACATTTAAAGGGGTATTTTTACCTCTATCTCCCCCCTGAATAAACATTTCAAGGGGTTTTTACAACTACCTCCACCTAAATAGACATTTAAAGGGACATTTTTACCTCTACCTCCCCCCTGAATAAACATTTAAAGGGGTATTTTTACCCCCTACCTCCTCCATGAAAAATCATTTCAAGAGGTATTTTTACTTCTACCTCCCCACTGAATAAACATTCTAAGTGGTATTTTTACCCTACCTCCCCATGGATAAACATTTCAAGGTGTATTTTTACACCTTACCTCCCCCCTTTCTTCATCCACCGTTTTCAAATACTCTAAACTGCATTTTTTTAAATAAAAAAAAGTTTAAACTTACGGGTTTTGAGATTTCCAAGGTTGGGAACTTTGTAAGATCATAGGATTCACATGCGATTGAAACATTGCCCTCATTCAAATGAAATGATCACTCTACCGCTTTGACACGGCAGCGAAACATTAACAAATTAATATTCAAGTATTTGGTATATAATAATACACCGCAAAAATTGTCCTAACGAATCGTTGGGATAAGTGGCAAAAATGTTACAACAAATTTTTTTTTCAGTTACTTTCTTATTAAAAAATAAATCGGTGAAGCGACTTTTTTATGCTTAACATGTCTTTTCTCTATTTAAAATTTTACTGTGAACTTTTTTCCCACTTGTCTCATCGATTCGTTAGGACAATTTTTGAAGTGTAGCAATTCTCTCCTGTTTGTTGGATACATCTTTTTTTAAAGTTTATCGAATGAAAATAAAATTTGAAAATTCTTCAAGGTTAAAGGTAAACTTCAGTCAACCTATATGTTCATCAGTGATATAAAAATAAATATAAGTGCGGTGACTATGATGTCACCTACATAGGAAAGACTACGCGACATCTTTCTGCTCACATTACTAAAAGTATAGATATTATAAGTAATAAAATCGAATTTTCAAATACTCGATATGTACTTTCTCTATTTCCATATTTTACCTGCCATAATTTATGACGTTGGTTTCTACTTTCCAAATTCAAGTATAAAAGAAAGAAAACTGTAGTGACGTCATCCCATTTTCAACATTCCCCGAAAAAAAATTAGTAGATTTAAATCAATTTAAAAATCACAGACTGAAATTACTTGAAATTTCATCTACGTCATAGAAGCTCACAAAGAACCATTATCCAGACTTTCATAACATTGCATTTCAATTACTTTTCATATTTTTACTTTGGTATTTCTGAGCATAATGTTATCTACGTCATAGAAATTCACAAAGAACCATTATCCAGACTTTCATAACATTGCATTTCAATTACTTTTCATATTTTTACTTTGGCATTTGTGAGCATAATGTTATTTCTTATAGAAAGAACACAGTAATATTTGCACCATTTCCCCCATATTCGGCCATTAACTCTCATTCTCTTCAAAAAGGTTCATCCTATATAAGATTAAAATTTCAGAAATTTGGACTTTGAACGAGAATTTGACCTCCATTCAATAAAATCTTTTTTTATATTTGACACCAAACTCTCGAAGTTGAATTAAAACTTAACATTTTTATATTATTTTAAAAATGAAGTAAAATTTTGCTCATTGGAAGAACTTTTAGCTATATATTTCTATATAATAATTTTCTTCTATTTCTTTTGATATACTATATACTATATATATATATATATATATATTATATATATATATATATATATATATATATATATATATATATATATATATATATATATATATATATATATATATATATATATATATATATATATATATATATATATATATATATATATATATATATATATATATATATATATATATATATATATATATATATATATATATATATATATATATATATTGAAATACATATATATTGCATGTGTATGTAAAGGACGTAAAAAAAGAACTTGTTCTTTGAAGTTTTCAAACTTCCTCTTCTTCCCAATTAAAACGAAACGTAAAGTAATTAAAAAGACAATTATATAACATATATTATAAGTGTCATTATATCAGTGAGCTTTTGACACGCATGGTGAGTATGTGCTCCCTTGAACACTTTTTAATATACAGATTTTTCAAACATTATATCTTTAGATACCTTTTAAAAAATTGAATTTTAGGACATATTAAAATTATATCAATAATTACTTTTTATATGCACACGATATAACATTAATAATTTCTTGTAAAAAGGTAAAAAGAATACTATCGGATAATACTAATGTGCCTTCTGCTTAAGTAATACGTGTATATTTTCGTTTAGTAGGAATCATTGATTGCATAGTCCGCAATTTATTAAGTTTCACTGTAATTAGCTTTACTGTTCTATAATGATAATGGCCATGTCACAAGGGATTTGAACATTGCTTGTCGTGTAATGATATAAAAAACCTATTCCCTACGGAGAGCTCAGAGGGCTCTAGTTTTTTAGGATATATATATATATATATATATATATATATATATATATATATATATATATATATATATATATATATATATATATATATATATATATATATATATATATATATATATATATATATATATATATATATATATATATATATCCTCTAGTGGACAAAGGGCAAAAGCCAAAGGCCCACCAATTTCTACCAGAGTTGGGTGAATGTTGGGATCCTGGTCAATTAATGGCCGACATGTCCCGAAACACAGCGTTTGAAGGTGCGTAAGTCAAAGGAAGTTGGAAAAAATAGAAAAAGGGAGTGTGTTACAGACTTTACCAGTAGAGTACATGTAAGACTGAGCATAGCGGTAAAATTCTGAAGTCAAAGAGTTAGACAGAGAAAGGATGATTGCGCAGAAAGAAATGTCGGACCAGTTCTTTTCAGTAGTAGAGGTATGCGATGGGAGAGTTCAGAAGAGCAGTGTCCGTTGTAATAGCGATAATAGGGAGAGGACAACGCAACAATTTGTCGGGCAGAAAGAGACATCAGATAATTAGTAAGAGTGAAAGAGTTAATGAAAAAGAAAAGTCCTAGACTCCACCTTTTCGAGAAATTATATATGAACGAAACCACCCAAAACGTGTGAAGCGTACTCTATACAGGGCCGTACAACACCCCACTATATATATATATATATATATATATATATATATATATATATATATATATATATATATATATATATATATATATATATATATATATATATATATATATATATATATATATATATATATATATATATATATATATATATATATATATATATATATATATATATATATATATATATATATATATATATATATATATATATATATATATATATATATATATATATATATATATATTATATATATATATATATATATATATATATATATATATATATATATATATATATATATATATATATATATATATATATATATATATATATATATATATATATATATATATATATGGTGTTACAAGATTTTTATATATTTTGCCCGTATTTTGAATATTTAATACTATTTTACAAACTTGTTCACAGAATACCATGCATGCTTTGTTGACAAACCCATTTTTAGTACCTGTATCAAGCCCAACTATACTCCATTTTACGGAAACAAGAAAAACAAATATAGATATAAACAATGAATATCTTCATGTTGCCAAAAAAAAAAAAAAAATCTTCCTTATTATCCTTTTGAAGTTATCAGTATCTTGGCAATGCCAGTTGCAGTTATCTGCTTGCGCTCACAAACATAAAAACGAAAAAGGAAAAAACTAACCATGGTTCAAGCGTTGGTGTTGGAGATATAGTAGGAGTGGGAAATCTGTGAGTCGAATGCCGGAGGTTTTGGAGAGAGAGAGGAGAGAGAGAGAGTCGGATTATTTTTCTTCTGACTTCAGCAGTTCTAAAACTAACACAAGAGAAAGGTAATAAACGTCTGAAGAAGACTGGAGAAAATACTCGACAAACTTTAAGAGAAAAGGTTACAAAAGTTTGAAGATATGAGAAGAACTTGACAAATACTCAACAAACCTTTAAGAAAAAGGTCATAAACGTCTGAACGTCTGAAAGTAGATTTGACAAATATTCACCAAACTTTAAAAAGAGAAAAAGTTACAAACGTCTGAAGAAGATATGACGGTAAGTTTGACATATATTTCGCCAAACTATAACAAGATAGCGAATTCGACCAAATCAAACAATCTCGTTAAAAAATTTCAAGCACGTAGCTCAGTTTCATTTATATTTTATATCTTTATTTGTACATTAAAATGGAGTGTTTTATTATTATTATTATTATTATTATTATTATTATTATTATTATTATTATTATTATTATTATTATTTAATTTTAACTCTTTTATATTAATAAATTATTTCCGTAATCATACCCAAAATAAACATACGTACGGATAAAATTTTCATTAGAAATTTTAACAGTCCACCAAACACACAAGATCCCATATATCTTTAAAATTTCAAATCTAACACAGAAACACTTTATATATATATATATATATATATATATATATATATATATATATATATATATATATATATATATATATATATATATATATATATATATATATATATATATATATATATATATATATGAACGATTATATTATTTTTAGACATGTTGCATGTTGAAATGTAATTCACGAGAGCAGAGAGGGATTAAATATTCTAAATAATAATAATAATTAAAATAATAATAATAATAATAATAATAATAATAATAATAATAATAAT
>SEYY01009776.1:67500-70000 GCA_009176605.1 Armadillidium nasatum | reverse complement strand
AAATAGACAGAGCAGCAACGTCACATCGCAGAGACAAAGGGTCAAGTAAATAAGAGACAGTTCGTTTTTCTTTTAGTCGTAAACTCAACCCTCTCCAAAAGAATGAATGAAGTGAAGCCCAGTCTTTTAGATGTGTGAACAGTACTCCATACAAAGGCAAACCGCACATTTGTATAGTTTGTTAGTTTGTTTGCTGTATATAGTGTTTGTCTAGAAACAGACTACTTTTCAGACGGAAATGCAAAATGTCGTCAAAAACATAACCAAAAAATGGCCAAATCTAAACTATATATATATATATATATATATTATATATATATATATATATATATATATATATATATATATATATATATATATATATATATATATATATATATATATATATATATATATATATATATATATATTTAGTGATGTATGTGATATCCGGATCCGCATAAAATCCAATAAATTTGCATCCGCATCAGCAGTTCATGATTTTGGCAATATCCGCATCCATAATTATTAAATGAGGATGTATAAATTTTGAAAGTTATTAATTTGTTGTCTAATGTTTGATTAATTTTTTGGATAGCATGAATAAGAAAATAATATATATATTTTCTATATATATATAATATATATATATATATATATATATATATATATATATATATATATATATATATATATTATATATATATATATATATATATATATATATATATATATATATATATATATATATATATATATATATATATATATATATATATATATATATTATATATATAATATATATATATATATATATATATATATATATATATATATATATATATATATATATATATATATATATATATATATATATATATATATATATATATATATATATATATATATATATATATAATCTTCCTTTCCTCTTATTCGCTCTGATGGTTCTGTTGTTAACACTCTAGCTCTCTTCAGCCTCCTGTTCTCTAATTCAACCCTGAACGACTCCAGCAATCCTCCTACTTCTTCTCCTCCCAGATGTCCTATGCCTTTCTTTACCTCTGATTATATTTGATCAGGTGCATGAGCTTCTGAAATCCATGAACGTTAGGAAGGCAAGTGGCCAGGATGGTATTCCTATCCTGAGTTTTAAGGGAGTGTGCTTATGAGCTGGCTCCGTCTCTTGTTCAACTTTTCTCTCTATGCCTCAATACTATTACTTTCCATCAGAGTTGGAAGCGCGCATTAGTCCAACTTATTCCGAAGAAAGGAAGCCGCTCTGATTCTTTTAACTATTCTGTCTAGGATCTTTGAGATCCTTCTCAACTCTCACTTCTTAGATCATCTGGAATCCCATTCCTTCTTTCTGATCATCAATATGGCTTTTGACGTTCGAGGTCTACTGGTGATATACTTTCCTATCTCATAGATTTTATGGTCTTATGCTCTTAGAGACCATGAGGAGACTTGTGTGGTGGCGCTTGACATATCTAAGGCATTTAACTGGGTATGGCATTCGTCACTAATTTCCAAGCTCCCTTCCTTTGGGTTTCCTCCTTCTCTTTGCTTACTTATGTCTAGGTTTCTTTCTAACCGTTCCATGTTCCATTTCGACTTCCTCATTTCCTTTCAATAATGGTGTTCCTCAGGATTCTGTCTTGTCTCCTACTTTATTCCTACTTTTCATTAATGATCTTCTCAGCTGCTCATCTAACCCTATCCATTCATATGCCGATGACTCGACCCTCCATTCTTCTACTCATTTCAAATATTGCTTCCTCTTTTGCATCTAGAGTTGTCTTTCGTCTTCATCTGAAAACATTCTTGCTGATCTGAATAGAATTTCCCAGTGTTGTCGTCTAAACCTTGTGAAATTCAACTCTTTTAAAAACTCAACTTCTTGAAATCTCCCTCTCCAAGACATCTCCTAACTTTGCTATTTTTTTCGATGGTTCTCACATTCCTCCTGTTGACAGCATAAACATCCTTGGCCTTCTCATAAACAAAAAAAATGTCTTGGAAACCTCATATCACAATGGTTGCTAGGGCGACTTCAAAGAAGCTGGGAGTTCTGTTTAGACAGTGAGAATTTTTTTACTTCTTCTCAGTTACTCCAATTATACAAGGGCCTCATCCTCCCATGTATGGAGTACTGCTCTCATATCAAGGGTGGTTCAGGTTTCACCCGTCTTTTGGATAGGGTTGAGTCAAAGGCTAAAAGACTTATAAATTGCTCCGCTTTTTCTAATTCACTTTGCAACGTGACATTAGTGCCTTGTCTCTTTTCTATAGGTACTACAGGGGCATATGCTCAAGGGAACTGTCCGTTGGTATACCTCCGCCTTTACAACGGCCTTGTAGCACAAGTGGTAAATTGTCTGCATATAAATTTTGTGTGGACATAGGCAACTCCAGACTTATCAGCTGTGATGCCTCCTTCTTTTCAGCCACTTCTGTTTTGTGGAATTCTTTTCCTTCTCCTGTGTTTCCTGCGGGATTTAATCTCAATTACTTTAAA